>JAYEVE010000681.1:0-134112 GCA_036346375.1 Guadua angustifolia
TGCGAAACGGATTCCATGTCGTTCTTCAGGATATCAAGTCAAAAGACACCAACTTTGATTGCCCCAAGTCTCTGCAGGGAACAAAAGTTTATATCACCTTATGATCTTGGACAATGAAGGAATAGTGCAGGCACATCCAGATACCAGAAAGCTGCAAGAAGGCAGCATAATTTGCCTATACAATGCTGAATGCCCAATCATGTAAACCAAGTCAGAATATCAAAAGAATTAAACATGGGTGAAACAAAATATGGGAATTCTCCTGAAAACAAGGACTTGAGAGGACTGCCGAAAAATCATGAAAGATGAAACAAACAACCCATGAAAAGTGAAAGAAATTGCCACTGTACACAATGCAGATTTCGCCTGAGATGAAGAGTGCGTAAAAAAAATGTAAATCATCAGCAGCAAACCAGCAATGCCCGCACGGGATAAAAAGCGCACAATAAGATCAAAAATGAAGGAGTAGATATACATCGACAAATTAAGTACTGCCATGCCATGTAACAAAGGGGCAAAATATCAAGAAAGGGGAAATAACAGTTGAGTTAGAAGATGAAAACAAACAGTGCAAAAATTACGGGAAATCGGCATCATTTCCCTCAAAAGAATCAGATACCTAAACGTGGAACAAAATAACCTCAAGAAAATGCCAAAAAAAAAGCATTGCCTTCCAAAATCAAAACCCCGTAGACGCTAGATTTTAGAACCACACAAAGAGGGAGCAAGTACAACAAATCGAACAAATTAACAAACAATCAAAAAAAGGTTACCATTAACGACAGCATTGCCTGAGAGAGAGAGAGAGAGAGAGAGAGAACAACCCTAAAAAAAAGCAAGAAATCAACAGCATTGCTCTCCAAAGCCAAGAAGGACCTAGATGGGAATTTACCCAGGGAACAAACTAAACAAGCACAATAACCTAGATGGGGCAGTAAAACAAACACATCCAGCACCCGCATTACACTCTCCATCCAACCCGAGAATCACCAACCCAAGATGAGGATAAGAAGGCTACCTGAAAGAAAGAAGAAACCCAAGAAAAGCCCTGGGAACTAGAAAACTCTTGAGAAGAAAAGTGGGGAGCAAATGAATAGTGTGGGGAGAGATGAATAGGAGGAAGACGAAGCTATGGCCGCAGCGCTCCCAGGCTCCCAGCTCCTGCCGCTGAGAGAGAGAGAGAGACAGAGACAGAGTGAGAGAGAGGAGGGTGTCAGATGGAAAAGTTGATGATGGAGTGATGGCTATGTTGCTACTTGCTGGTGGTTTCCCAAAGTGGCATGGTGATAGAGTAAGAAAACACTACAAGGAGGGCCCTTTGTCTCTAGCCCGGCCCAGTAGAAAAGGTAGTACCTTTATCTTTACTATTATATCATTATTATATTATATTATAAAAGAAGAGAACTTTTTGCTGCTGTAGCTTTTAAAAATTCAAAACTATATTTATGGGCTTTTCTAAAAGCAATGGACAGAGAGCGAGGCAATATCACAATGTCACACGTGATATTGTCACGCTTTCACTCAGTGAATTGCGAAATAAAAAAAAGCTATGCAACGGTACTATAGCGCTGAATTTTTATGGTACCTTTTCATAGTTCTGTAGCATGGTTTTTTTTAATATGTTGAGTGGAGGCGTAGTATTTATCGCTGGTACCTGTATTTTTCGCGCTCTCCATACGTGAGATTTGTATTTTCCACGTTCCCTGCAGTGAGCTGGATTTGCGGGTTAGGGGGCCATATTTGAAAAAAAATTGCACAGAGCCTAGTTCTAGGAAAAATAATTTTTGAGGGCTATAATAGTGAAGAGTTCTTTCATTGGAGTATAGATTATAGAACTAGAAATCAGGAAGAATTGTACAAGGCAAGAAGCATACAGACTAAACCTAAAACATGATATCATATCAAGTGGGATAGAATATTCTCTCTCCGGTCACAAATAGTTGTCGTTTTAGATATAGGTGTAAGTCAAACTTTTGAAAATTTAATTGTCAATATCTTTTAAATATTTAAATTAGATGCACAAAATCATATATATATAGCTTTATCTTAAAAAGTACTTTCATAATATTATAATTTTATTAGGTTTTATAAATACATTATAATAGAAATTAATCGTCAAAGCTGTTTTCTTGTTCATATTTTATGAGGTCATTTCATGCTTTCTATATAGGGTAGAACTCTTCATTATTGTAGCCCCAAAAATCATTTTTTTTCAGAATTAGCTCGTGTTGCGGTTATTTTTCTATTATAATGTATTTATAAAACCTAATAAAATTATAATATATTTTTTCCAGAACTAGCTTCTACTCAGCGGATAAAAAAATCGTACTACTGATACTTTGCATAGTTTTTATTTCAAAACTCACCGAGTGTAGAAATTTGAAAAAGCATTTCGAGGCTCATGGCTCGACTCGGGCTCGTCTCGGCTCGGCTCGGTACATCAACGTCTTAGAGCCCGAACTCGTCTAACTCGGTGCTACAATAGCGAGAAGCCTAGCTTCATGGCAATGCTCGTTAGCTCGTTAGGCTCGGTAAAATTCAGACATTCAGTTATATTGTCATATTGAACAAGGAACATACAATGAAATATAGAATGCATGAGGGATTGAGAGGGTTTAGTGATTCATTCTGACATAGGAGAACTCCAAAATGTAGCAGAAGTATGGGCAACAGTTCCTTTTGTCACCAGTATTACCATTCATAAGCAAATGCTTACATGTGTTTCCTTTTCATTCAAGAAACAATATGAACTGAATTTGATGATATCCAATACAGAGAAACATAAACATTGATCTTCAATATGAACCAGTAATCCAATATCTAGTGTTTTTTCCTGAAGAGATTCATGCTTGCCACCTGGTTCGACACACAAGCCATAAGACCTAGTGTCCTAGTCTCGGTAAAGCTAAGCACAACCTAATCTTGCAAAACACTGGTGTTGCTAAAGCCGAATTATGCATATGCATAGACAAAGAGAGATTAAGGCTTACTCAGTTATGATTCAATCTTCCAACTAGAGCAAGCAAATTAACCATACGACAAGCACATAGTACCTACACAAAGACTAGGACATACAAATTAACCATATAGGGAATCTAATACCAAAAGCCAAGGGCACATAATGGGATTGATTCATTAATTCCTCTCAAAACTAACATCAAATGGCCCATGACAATCACATGAACAATTGCATAGGAGGGAAGATCTGGGCGAGGCGGGAGGCGGCGTCGAGTGCGTCTTGGGTAATGGCCAAAGGGAGGGGAGGAACAGCGGCAGTATGAGCGTTAGAGGGCGGAGGGAGGCGTGGGACGGAGGAAGCAGAAGCCAGGGGGGAAGCCATGGAGGCGGCAAGGGGTGGAGGCCGGCTGGGATGGGGATTTGAGGCCGATTGAGGATTGAGGTTGTGACTTAGCGCAATGAGGATTGAGGGCTCACATGTCGACGGCTCGTGGAGCCGGCCGACTCGAGGCTCGGCCGAGCCCGTAGCCGCTCGGTTTCGACTTCGCTAAAGGCAATGAGCGAGCTGGCTCGCTCGAGCAATAATAAGCTCGGTCGAACCGAGGCAGAGCTCGCTCGGCTCGGCTCGATTCCACCCCTAACAAGTGGAGGGCGACAATGCCACGTGTTGCGTCGTGGCATTGCCGCGCTTCCCGTGTGTAGTATTTGCGGGCCCGATGGCCAAATTTGCAAAAAAAATTTAACGGGGCTTGTTTTAAAAAAAGAAATTTGAGAGCTACAACAGTGAAAAATTCACAAGAAGGTAGCGGTAGTAGTTCATATATAATTCTAGGCGAGAAATAGCACCCGGATGTCCGATCTCAGCATGTTTCGTCAGACGCTTGGTGCAACATTTTTTTCCAACGTCTGCAACATTTTTTTCCACATGCACATTTCTACTGTCATCAAAGGAAAATGTTTCACACGTACGAAAAAAATGTTTCACATGTAGGAAAAAATGTGCAGTGATTCGGATTGATATTTCTACTGTTATCAAAGGAAAATGTTTCACGCATAGAAAAAAATATTTTATGAGTAGGAAAAAAATGTTGTAGCGTTCAAAAAAATCAAACGTCTGGCCCCTAGCAATTCCAATAATTCTGCCATCAACTCCTCTCACAAAACAACAAGTGTTGACTTGTGTGTTTGGCCTACATGTCAGGATGAGAAGTAGTTAAGGGAGAATACTGAGCAAAACTTGCTAACTTTTTAACAATCTGTGCACAGAACATAGAACAAAATTGCTACCTTCCTAACGAGTTAGCTGATGTTAGTTATATGGAAAGTTACATCAGGAATTTATTAAATTTTATATGCATGTTGTTGATTAAAGACTAGTATGGAGGATAAAAATAGCAAAGTTTCAATTCAAGTAGCATTTCTTGTTTAAGAAATAAGAGTTACACTATATTGAAAAAAAATCAAATATATATATGTGCCATCACGTGAGCTGGCTTTTTCCTTAAATAAAGAAGCAAGGACCTTTCCAAGGAAATTATTGTAAAATAGAACCGTCTCATAAAAAATATTATTTTAAAATTATTGCACAACATATATGCAAGTCTAAACTTGCTATCCTCTTATATAAAACATACAATGAGAAAAGGTTATTGTTGTATTACCATTAGTGAGATTTAGGATACTATTGCAAAGCATGGAATACTCTCCAACATTGACTAGAAAGTGATGGCAAAGGTTTCATTGATTTTATGGTTTATTCATCCTCTTGCCTCCCTTCTACACCTCAAAAAACTCTCTAACAAAAATAAAAAATGCCTTTCAACAAATAAATTACTCTCTCCTGTCACAAATAGTTATTGTTTTGGACATATGTATAGTCAAAATTTTGAAACTTCAATTGTCAATATCTTTAAATATTTAAATTGGATACGTCAAAATCATATGAGTAGATTTGTTTCCAAAAGTGTTTTCGCAATACTATAATTTTATTGGGTTTTATAAATATATTACAATAAAAATTAGTAATCAAAGCTGTATTTTGGAAACCATATCGATGTCCAAAATGGCAACTATTTGCAATGGATTAGTTTCTTTTATTCTTATCCTAACAATCTCCTCACTTTTCTCAACAATTTGACTGAGCGTAGCGGTAAAGTCAAGACCTGCATCGTAATGCAGGAGTGATGTCGGACAGAATAGAGCTCCGCAAGCGAAGCGGCATAACCGAGGGTATGAGCAAACCAAGTCCACTGGTACCGACTCAATGCTGGGTGATATGATTTCCTTATTGGTAATGAGACCACACAGATGTCTGATCCGCACGATTTCCATCAGATAGTGCCTCCACCGTGCAATAGTAATCAGTGTGACAAAACATCCGTCCAGTTGCACAACCCCACAAGCACAGATGCAAAGCACTCGTTCTGCTACAAACCAAACGTGAGCTCATGCCTATCGATCGGATTGGGAGCTAGGGCTGTAAAAAAAAGCTCGAGACTCGCGAGCTACTCGAGTTCGGTTCGTGAGAGGTTCGATTCAAGCTCGGCTCAAGCTCCGAACGAGCCGAATTCGAGCTCTAACTCGAGCTCGCGAGCCTAACCGAGCCGAGTTCGAATAGTTCGCGAGCTTACTCAAGTCTAGATCGAGCTTGTTTAAATTGAGTTTTCTCGAGCCGAGCTTACTCGAGCTTGTTACCGAGCCTACCGAGCCTACAAAATAACCGAGCTTGCTCGAGCTTACCGAGCTTCCTGAGCTTATCAAGCTTAGTCGAGCTGAGTTTGAACCTGGATCGAATCAAACTCGAACTTGAGTCCAGACTCGAACCCAAACTTGAGCTCGAGCCGAGCTCGAGCCGAGCCTTACAGCCTGGGAGGTCACAGTTGAAGCGGCGAGACCCTCGCTCCTCCTTGTCCCCTCATGTCTCCGATATGGATACCTCTACCTCTCTCTTCTTTATTCAGGCTGTTGAGGAGAGGACGGCGTGGTGGATGTCGAGTGGAGAGCCATGGCAGCGGACGTCAAGTTGAAGAGTGTGGCTAGGGAACTGCAATCAGAGGACGAGAGGCATGGAGATGGCGTGGGTCGGCAGCAAGGCACTAGGCTAGTCCTACCTCGCTAGATCTAGTCCTAGCGGACATGGGGCTGGTGATCGGCGTCGCGCGTGCCTCCTCCTCTAGGCATTCTGTTTGTTGTAGATGTTTACTTGGTTTGTTGCATACTTTTCTTCAAATTGTTGCATTTGTTTACTTGACTTGTTACAACAGTTTGTCTGAATTGTTGCATGTATTTGCTCGATTTGTTGCAAGAGTTTGCTCAAAAAATATTGCCAGAAGTGTTTTCATTTGTTGCAATGTTTGTAAACAAAAATAACTCACCTAAACATTTTTAATGTATCCATAGCTCCAGCTTCATAAATTTCTGAACCTAGAAATACTCTACTCCACTAACTCTGTAGATTTTGGTAAAGCTAGAGCTGTGCGAAACATCCCCTTATTTTCAGTTTAATTTTTTATTCTAGTGTTTTAACACAATATATTTGTTGCATTGATGAGGTATTTGTTGCAAGCTTACTGAATAATTGTTGTGCCTTGCAAGTTATGTTGCATCTGATCAAGTGAGGTCAGATAGCGTGGAGAAACCTACGATGGGAACATCCCATCATCGTAAATATCAAAAGTAGGCATATGGGTCACCCTATACCAGTGTTGTACTCCAAGGGATGTGTGATGCAGGAGGTTTTCACTGTGGACTGTGGAGTATGGGCAATTTGCCCGTACCACCCCGAATCACCACTTACGGTCTAGTGTGCTTCAGCGAATTATTGTGATTGTACGGTGTCCTTGAGCAAATTATCGATTTTATGATGTGTTTAAGTAAATGCCAATAAAATGTAGTGTCCGCAAACAAAATTTTCCTAAATAATTTTCAATCATGGACAGAACTTAAGCTATCACCGTATAAAAATATATTCCGTTATAGGTTTAAAAAAAGAGTAAAGATATTTTTGGTTCTGGCTTTCAAAATTGGCTACAAGGCACTACAACAAATTTGTAGCCTGGTGTTTGTTTCATGAAACTATCTTTTATGTCGTTGCTAAAAGACACCAACTTCAAGTTGTTCTTTATAGTTGGACACTCTGCCCATTATTTTTTTTCTTGTGCACTATGTTGATGTCGAAAATTGTTTTTGTTGAATAAAAAGCAAAGATAATCATATATAACCAAGAAAACTTGAAATCGAATTTTGAAATGAAATTTCGAAATTTTGGTGAAAATTACCAAAATCTTGGCAAAATTCAATCGAGTGAAAAGGACCAAAATTATGTTAAAATTTTTTGAAAAATTTTGTGAATATTCCTGACATAGCACTAATATTTTCATAAAAATTTTAGATGATGATCGAGCCTGATAAAAGTTTAAAAATTCTGATAGTGCTATTATCATAATAAAAGGTTGTTTGATAAATTTCAATCGAATGTAAAATGGTGCAAAACACATTAGAAATTTTTGTAAGTTTTTTATGATAGTCCTGACACATTATGTAATGTTACTATAAAATTTTCAGATCATGATCAAGCAAATAAAGTGTAGTGTCCGCAAACAAATTTTTCCTAAATAATTTTCAATCATGGACAGAACTTAAGCTATCACCGTATAAAAATATATTCCATTGTAGGTTTAAAAAAAGAGTAAAGATATTTTTGGTTCTGGCTTTCAAAATTGGCTACAAGACACTAAAAATTTGATTTGTAGCCTGGTATTTGTTTCATGAAACTATCTTTTATGTCTTTGCTAAAAGACACCAACTTTAAGTATATCTTTATAGTTGGACACAGCCCATTATTATTATTTTCTTGTGCACCATGTTGATGTCGAAAATTGTTTTTTGTTGAAGAAAAAGCAAAGATAATTATATATAACCAAGATTTTTTGAGAGTGACCTAAGTGTGTTTCTTAGCTAGAAAGAGAGAGGGAGTGGTGATGAGTCCCACTTGTACCTTAATGCTGTTGTAACCAAGATTTGAAATTTTGTTTTCGATTCACATCTAGGAGGTGGGCGAAATTCAAAATTTTGGATGAAATCTGATCAAAATTCAAAAAAATTTGAAACCCATAATTTTTAAAATGAAATTTCCAAAATTTTGGTCGAAATTGCCAAAATCTCGGCAAAATTCAATCGAGTGAAAAATGACCAAAAATATGTTAAAATTTTTTGAAATATTCTTGACATATCACTAATATTCCCATAAAAATTTTAGATGATGATCAAGCCTGATAAAAGTTTAAAAATTATAACAGTGCTATTATCCTGATAAAAGGTTGATTGATAAATTTTAACCGAATGTAAAATGGTGTAAAACACAGTAGAAAATTTTGTAAATTTTTTTATGATAGTCCTGACACATTATGTAATGTTTCTATAAAATTTTTAGATGATGATCAAGCTTGAGGAATTTTCAAAATTTAGATAAATTTGGACAGTGATATTAAAGGCTAACCAACAAATTTCAACTGAATAAAAATCTTTCAAACAATGTTGTAAAATTTTAAAAATTTGTGGATGGTCCTAACACATCACTAATGTTTTCATAAAATTTTCATATGATAATTAGGTTTGAGGAATTTTCAAAAAATTTGATAATGCTATTGTCGTGATAAAAGTCTTACGGTGCTACATATATTGTTTTCATAGATTTGATTAATTAAACAAAATAAGTTTATAATTTTTGAAAGTTTTAGAGTAGGGTTTTGAGGTAATTATTAAGGTCTCTTAAAAATTTTGGATCATGATCACACACGAGCTAATTTATAAAATTCTCACACCGTTACTATCTCAGTTATGTTCATTCTATTTTTGAATTTTTAAATATAACAAATAAAGTTAACTTGTTTTGAATTTTTTTATATATATGAGCCTAGGATGCTAAATATTGTACCATGAATATTTTAGAGTATGATTAGGCCTATAAAATTTTATAAAAATCTGAAGGAGCAATAGAGTAGCAATAGTTCGCTTTCAAAACAATATATGCATGCATCTTGTTACATTTCTTCTTCCTCCTTCCGGCGGCGCCGTCCGCCGTTCATGCATCTCGTTGCATCACCTTGGATTGAACTCCCCAGCCGTCGAATCCATCAATAATCCCAGTGCATGCTCATACATGCGTAGATGGAAGCAGTACTGCACGTCCTCTCGGTCGTCCATGGTTCAATGTGACGTTCTGGGGGAACCAGATCGACACCAGGGCGACGGTGCTCGTGTTCGGCGGCACAGCGGATCGGAGGCCGACGACACCGGCGGGTTCTTCTACAACGTGGCGCTCGAGGAGAAGCTCTGGCGCAGGTGCGGCAGCACTGCTATCACCGGCCGTTCTGTGAAGGCGCTGTTCTCTTCTCAGTATGTTTTGTGTTCTGTTCTATCTGTAAATTGGGAACTGACGACTTTTCTGGCTTCTTCTCTTATTTTGCAAAAATAGCTCCTTTTCAAATAAGATTGTAAATCTAGCCATCTCCTCACTGTGGAAGGCACCTTCACGCTCTCCTACTTTTGAAGCGCCTCCCGCGCTCTCCCTTCGAAGCACCCTTCCTCCCGCGCGCCCCGCCTCCGCTCCTGAGCACATCGGCCACAGAATCTCGCTCCCAAGCTCGTCTGTCGCAGGAGCATTGGCTCCTTCTAGGCTTCCGGAGCACGACATCTGCCTGCTCCCGCGCTCACGACTACCTGTCGCACTTGCCGGTCTCCATGCTCCTCGGGTGAGGCAGCAACGCCTTTAGCACTCCCGAAGAGTAGCACGCGACAAGTGTCGCCTACAACACCTTTCGCAATTGGGGAGGAAGCTAGATTTGCAAATTCTTTTGGAAGTAAAACTACTATGAGAAATTATATCGGGATGTTATTTAAACCAAATTGCATAGTTTAGGAGGTAAAATATCTGGATTCATAATTAGGGGTATTGGACGGACTTTCAAGCAAAGTTTACGATGTTATATGAATTGTTTCGCTAGGAAATAAGATAGAACATTATGCACTGATTACAACCATAGTTCAAAATCGACAAAATTTCATCTAAGATTTTGGATTTCAGCTGAGTACAAATTGCTACAGTGTTTTTAGAAATTTTGCAAAAATTTTGGCACATTTCACCGAAAATCTCAGATATTTTGATTAAGGACCAGATTTGGGTCAATAACCCTTAAAAATGTTATCTTCCATGAAAATTTGTTGAAAAACCGTATTTTTGGAGCGTTTTATAAAAATAGTAAAAATATTGTCGGATTTTTATAAAATTGTATAAGCCTAATCATACCCTAAAATATTTATGGTACCATATATAGCATCCTAGGCTCATATATAAAAATTTTCAAAATAATTTAACTTCATTTGTTATATTTAAATATTTTAAAAATAGAATGAACATAATTTGAGATAATGTAACGGTGTGAGAATATTATAAATTAGCTCATGTGTGATCATGATCCAAACTTTTTAGGAGACCTTAATAATTTCCTCAAAACCCTACTCTAAAACTTTCAAAAATTATAAACTTATTTTGTTTACTTAACCAAATCTATAAAAACAATATATGTCGCACTGTAAGGCTTTTATCACGACAATAGCACTATCAAAATGTTTGCAAATTTCTCAAACCTAATCATCATATGAAACTTTTATTAAAACATTAGCGATGTGTTAGGACCATTCACAAAATTTTTAAATTTTCTAACGTTGTTTGAACTATTTTTTATTTAGTTGAAATTTGTTGGTTAGCCTTTAATATCCTGTTCAAATTTGACAAATTTTTGAAAATTCCTCAAGCATGATCATCATTTGAAAATTTTATAGGAACATTACATAATGTGTCAGGACTATCATAAAAAAGTTACAAAATTTTCTAATGTGTTTTGCACTATTTTACATTCAGTTGAAATTTATCAATCTGCCTTTTATGAGGATAATAGCACTGTCAGAATTTTTAAACTTTTATCAAGCTTGATCATCATGTAAAATTTGTATGGAAATATTAGTGCTATGTCAGGAATATTCACAAACTTTTTCAAAAATTTTAATACATTTTTGGTCATTTTTCACTCGATTGAATTTTGCCAAGATTTTGGCAATTTTAACCAAAATTTCGGAAATTTCATTTCAAAAATTTTGGATTTCAAATTTTCTTTTTGAATTTTGATCAGATTTCATCCAAAATTTTGAGATTTCACTAAACTTTTGAATTTCACCCACCTCCGTGATGTGAATTGAAAGCAAAATTTCAAACCTTGGTTACAACATCATTAAGGTACAAGCGGGACTCATCACCACTCGCTCTCTCTTTCCAGCTAAGAAACACACTTAGGTTACTCTAAAAAATTCTTGGTTATATATAATTATCTTTGCTTTTTCTTCAACAAAAAACAATTTTCGACATCAACATGGTGCACAAGAAAAAAATAATAATGGGCAGAGTGTCCAACTATAAAGAACTACGTAAAGTTGGTGTCTTTTAGCAAAGACATATAAAAGATAGTTTCATAAAACAAACACCAGGCTACAAATTTGTAGTGTCTTGTAGCCAATTTTGAAAGCCAGAACCAGAAATATCTTTACTCTTTTTTTTTTAAATAACCTATAATGGAATATATTTTTATACGGTGATAGCTTAAGTTCTGTCCATGATTGAAAATTATTTAGGAAAAATTTGTTTGCGGACAATACACTTTATTGGCATTTACTTAAACACACCATAAAATCAATAATTTGCTCAAGGACACCGTAAAATCACAATAATTTGCTGAAGCACACTAGACGTAAGTGGTGATTCGGGGTGGTACGGGCAAATTGCCCGTACTCCACGGTCCACAGTAAAAACCTCCTGCATCATTAGGATATCAATCTTACCTAATTATCCATATACTCGTGGGTAAAAACTCTAATAGAGGCGGATATGTGTAAGATCGAGGATGAGCCTAGAGGAGGGGTGAATAGGCTTTTCTAAATTTTCTATCACTAAAATTCAAGTTTAATGAATTCTAAGAACTAGTAACAATTTTGACAATTTTAATATTTAGCAATTCTAGTGATCACCAAATAATAATAACTACTCAACTATGTCAATGGCTAAGCAAGTAGCATGAAGATAACCAATTTGCTAGAATTGCACAAAGGTAAAGCAAAGCAAACCATAAGAGATGAACACATGAATTTTATCCCGTGGTCTCGGAGACTTGCCGGTCTCCCCTACTCCACGTTGAGGTGACTTGAACTTCTTCAAGCCGGCTCCTCTCGCTTGAGCCTTCCCCGATCACTCGTGGTAGCTCTTCCCCGCTCCGGGTAGGCGAGCTCCTTGCCTTCACAACCGTCCGGACCTTCACACAAGCTTCTTTGTGAAGATCACCGGAACCTCACGCCTCCAAGCCGTCTAGGAGGCGGCAACCTCCAAGAGTAATGAACTTGACTTGGGCTTGAAACTGAAGAGTGCAATCAATATGGCTCAACTAATGCAATGCACTCAATGCACTCAATTTTCTCTCCAAGAACTTAAGAATCAAAGATTAAATGCTCTATTGTGTGGAGAGAGATGCAAGGGCTTAAGGAGTATTCAATAGAGTCACCAACGTTCCCTAGCACGGTGAGGGGTATTTATAACCCCACCCCACATAAACTAGCCGTTATTCATTTTTAATCCTAAAAAATCGCATGCAGGTACTACCGCCCTCTAGGGCCTAGAGTACCGCTTTTGTACCAACGGCTAGTACGGCATTAAATCTTGACGACACGAGCAGTTATAGTGCTTTTTCTATATGGTCAGATACTACCGCCCTTTGAGGCGGTAGTAATCTGCCTGCCACCAGTAAAAGAAATCCTCTGTTATAAAGCTATCATGACCTTAGGTGCGCAGTAGTCAAGTATTCTTGATTACTCGCCCATCCTAGCAGTAGTCTACTGAGAGAAAATCGGAAGAAATACTCTCTGTTAAATACCTCGAGCACTATATGGCGGTAGTACCACATAAATCGTACTACCGCCCTACCCATTGCAGTAGTGCCGGTCTTGACTTCAATTTCCAGAAAGCAGTGTCTATCGAATGCATGAATGAACAAATATTTATTTGAGCCATATTAGATGCACAATTAAAGTTCAAAACCCCAATCAAATTCCTCTTAATAGTATGGCGACTATCCTAACAATCCGATTTTTTCCCCAACTCCGAGATCGGTGAAATGACTAGAAAATATCTCTAAAATTTTATACCTTTATTTCTTTTGCTTTTCCGATGCATACTCTTCCCTTTTGTATTTGTAACATTTCGATGTCCCCTGAAGAGTCGATCTTCCTTCATTTCTTTTTGTTTCTTCTATGCGTATGCCTTCCATTTTAGACTTGTATCATTTTGATGTTCCTTGAAGAATCGTCCTTCCTGTTTTTCACTTTACTCATGCAAACAACATTAGTCCCTTTTTCGTGATTGTCATTAATTACCAAAACCATCAAACACAAAGGGGGCCTAGATGCTTTCAGTATGTTCCTCTTTTATTATCCGTAGACATGTTTATGGGGGCCAAATTCTACCCGACGGGCAAACGGGTATAGGGAGCTTCACCCGTACCTGTTCGCACCCGATTACTCGCCATCTTCTATTGATTTATGGGCTAGAAAAGGCGCCTAATTGGCCCCCTGATCTCCAATTTGTGGTACTCTATTTCAGTAATTATCGAACTTAAGCATCTGTGTGTTATTTGTCTGTATGTATTATTTTAATTATTATTCTTATGTACATTTAAAATTTTGAATCATTAATAATCATTCTTCAATCCACAGAAAATAGTTAATACCCACAATTTCATCAAAAAGATTGTATTAGTACCATAACTCATTAGCTCCTAGTGACATTTGGTTGAAAAGATTGTTGATGGTGGCATGTAAACGGGTATACTTGCGGGTATCGGGTACCCGCGGGTGACGGATATAGGCGAGATTCTTCGCTCGCGACCCTTCGCGGTATACCCGTGGAAGAGGTTTTGGTTCGCGGGTATGGATATGGACGAGCACTATCCGTACCCGCCGTACTCGATTACCATCCTTATGCATCACACACCTCTTGGAGTACAACAACTGTATAGGGTGACCCATATGCCTAGTTTTGAGCAAACTCTTGCAACAAATCGATAAAATACATGCAACAATTCAGACAAACTATTGTAACAAGTCAAATAAACATAATTTAGTATAAAAAATTCATATCTTTCATGCCGCAGACGATCTCCTCCTGCTCTCCTTCCTCCTCTTCTTCTTCCCTTCCTCTCCTTTTTCTTCTCCTTTTTTCCCTTCGTCCTTCTCTTCTCCCTCTCCTTTTCTTTCTCCCCACTCTCCTTTCCTTCTCTTCTAGCTTGGTGGCTCAGGGATGGCTGAGCGGCGCTCAGTTTTTATAGATTGGCTCTGTCGTCAATTTAAATGGTGATAGAGAACTGAACCGTCAGCGATAACTCTTAGTCGACATTTTAAACAGCTACAGAGGGGTATTTTTTCTTTTTTGGTATATTATTTTTGTAAATATTATTAAAAATATATATTTTTTACAAAATTCTTCAAATATATACTCTCTCAGTTCTTGAATATACATTATTCTAGCTTTCAAATTGTTTCCCTAAATATATGTCATTCTACAATTTCGAGACAACTATTAATTATTTTTTCCTTTGCGTATCCTTATCATTCATTATTCCCAATATTATTTATTAATATAAGATATAGTAATACACACCATCCAAGAGCAATAAGTGAGCTAATGAAGGAAAGCAATTTGGTTATTTATATACATGCCTTGGTTGACGTGCAAAATCCTAAAATATGACTCGATAAAAGTGCAAAGCTCAAAATAATATCTATCCATAAATGAAGTGAGTATACGAAGAAGAATTAAAAAATCTCATTGGACAGCAAGAGTAGCTTGTAGTAGTAGTAGTATTTACTAGATACGTAGGCATGGCGTCATGCCACGCGAGGGTGATTTTAGGGTTTTTTTTGTAAAAGGGTATGGTTCGGACCTAGACACAATTCTTTTAAACCGTGAGGAATTTTTTTGCAAAAGAGCTCAAGAAGGAGCTTGATTTGAACATCTGGCCGAGTTTTTTTGGCAAAAGCGATCGTGAGGATCTAAACACATTTTCAGAATTTTTGAAGGGGCCTTTTGCGAAAGAGTCGATGGGAGACTTAGCACATTTTTTGAATTTATGGATGGATCTTGTCGACGATCGGGATCGCCAACCGCAAGAAATGAGATGGGGGTCAGTGTGATATGGGACCCGAGCTACGCTTCGCTCAAACGGAGAGATGGAGTGAACGCGACGATGGTCGGAGCGAGACGACAACGAGCGTGAGACAGAGGTTTATACTGGTTCGAGCCCCTGTGAAGGTAATAGCTCTCTCTGATCGCCTTGCGGCGAGATTCTTAATCGCTTATGAGCACAGAGTGTGTTCTGACTCAAGTTCGACGGTGGCTATGTCTAAGCTCGAGCTATGGCGTGTTGTCTTCGTGTCCCCGAGAGACTACGCATCCTTGGTCTTATACCTCCCCTGGACGCAACGGATGGGAGAGATTCCCGGGAAGTGGCCTTCATGCACGTTGAGGGCTGGCAATAACCGCTCCGGACTCGATGCACGCACCTGCCTCATCCCCACGACTCGCGCTTTGGCAACCTTCGGTCAAACGCACGATCCGCAATCCAAGGGTGGACTACGGCGAGCGAGAGCCGACCGAGCTCGAGGTCGCGGGGCCGTCTTTCGGGTCAGCTGGCGCTCTAGGTCAGCGCCCGGCATTCGCCAGTCGCGGTTGAGGCCTCCGAGCTTGGGGTCGTGGCGGGGCGTGCCGAGTCGGCGCTTCGTGGTCGAAGCGCCTCGGCATTCGCCAGGCGTGGTCGAGGCCTCCAGGAGCTTAAGTCTGCTGGCCGTCTGTTGGCCGGTCAAGGGACGCCTAGCCCTCGTCAACTAGCCCCCGAGGCTTAAGGTCGTGGCAGGAATACGGCCCGACCTTGAGCCTCTACAGTCGGGACCGATTTCCGGAACCTTCGAGCTTGAGGTCGAGGTTGGGCAGAAAACGCAACGCCAGGCCTTGATGAAACGACACCTGGCGCCTCTTGATCTCCGGAACCCTAGTACGGATACAAACGGTTGGTGGACACCTGCTATGTCTCGAAACCGCAGCCCAGGCCTTAATTGCACCTGTCAAATCGTGGCCGGCGCACCCTTCGAAGCGCCGTGGACCGGGTCCGACGACGGCGCAGCCTATAAACCCGAAACCGCAACGACTGTTGAGGAAACTCTCGACCAGCGCCCTTCGACTTCCAAGCCTCCGTGCCCAAACAAAAAACTTCCTCCCCCACCTTCGACCGGAATCACCGCGATTGCCATGGCCAAGTTAGGGAGGAGCACGTTGTCGCTGCGAGATGAAGAACTTCGAGACCACAGGGCTGCTGATCCATTCTCATGGCGCCGCAAGCGAGACCGAGCCACGTCCGGGGCAGCGAGATCGTTTGCACCGAGCACTACGTCCTCTTCGACTGCGGACCCGGAGAGTGAGTTCTCTCCGTGGTCCTCACCGATTATGAGATCGAGCTCATAAATCTGGTGCCGAACTACATCCTTACTCTCGCCATCTTCTACTTTTCAGGCGAGGGTTCTAAGGATCCTCCCAATCCTCACTCTTTTTTGGTGCTTGACCTCTTCCCACTGGGAAGGACCCGTGGTCGAGATGCCTCTACTTCCGACAAAGGATGGGCCAGGGCTCAAGTGGTCCTTCCCAAGATCCAAGCTCGGGACTCCCTCGGGCCATGGTCAGCGGTGGTTCTACCCGAGAAAAGGGAACTCGGATTGTCAGACGAGGGAAAGCCGCGTGCCGTGAAGGAGACCCAGCGGGCGACCACGAGGCCGACGAAGAGCCATCGCCGCCATACACCTCTGCTGAAAGCACGGCCTCACCGGCGAAGCGATCGCGATCGACTTCTTGCTGAATCGGGTGTCCCCTACGGGCGGGCCTTTTAGTTCTCTGAATCCAAGGCGCGATCGACTTGACCCGCGAGGGTACGTCTGGTATGCCCCCCGCCTCGTGGTCTTTCCCGAGTCGTCCCCTCGATCTCCTCTGAGGGTCGTTCCCTTCTGCAGCGCCGAAGGAGTCTTGGGTTGCCGCCAGGACGAATGAGATGTTCGGGAAACTGGCGCACAACTACTCCATGGACGACTCCATGCCGAAGAACGTGCTCCGCCGAAAGGCCGAGGTATGCCATCCCGACCAATGGCTCGACCTGTGTGACCCCGGGGCTCCTCTTGATCCCTTCATGCTCGCAGGACCATCGAGGCTGTTCGAATCTGACCAGCGGATGCTCCGTTGCGGGGTGGGCAAGAGCAAAAAAGGAAGAAGAGACCTTCCCTACCGACGCGACCGCTAGGAAGCGAAGAAAACTCATGTCGAGTGGGGCGTCGTGCCATGGTAAGGATCCGCTGGTCGAGCCCCGAGCCCGTGCTTTCGTGTGCCTTCTTTGGTTTGACGCGTTCTCCTCTTTTGCGGCAGAAGAGCGGCGGTCGCCACCAGTCCTCGAGCCCTCCCGACTCAGGGACCTCAAGCTCGGGCCCCGCCACTGCGGATGGCGTGGAGCAAATCCACGAACTCGAGACCCGGAGCAAAGCGGACACGCAAGAGAAGTGCCCCATCGCCTCGGGCAACAAGACCTTCGCCAACCCTCAGCGGAGGTGGCACCAGTAAATTCCGGCTTCTGGATCGCTGTCTTCCCGCATCTTTCGGCTTAGTGTATGTTTTTGATCGCAGACTTTGAGCACCGAGCTCGAAACTTGCCCGTTTGGACGATGGTACATTATCGTGGCGTCCGAGTCCGGAGGAGGACACCTTGAGTTGGTCCTTGCCGCCTCTTGCGCCCGACGCGACCCCATCGAAGCCGCCGAACTGGTCGATCGGCCGAAGTCCGACCAAAGCGTCGACGACCCGGACGAGAAGAGCTCGGCCGCGACAGTAGCGGATCTTGACACCTTGGCGAGCGAGGCCAGCGCCTCCGCCTTCTGAAGTCGGCGAGAAAGCACCCAAAGTGCGCCGCCACAACCATGAGGCCCACCGCCTTGCCCATCGTCGCGTCGGCGCCGAAGGCGCGACGCCCGACCACCGGAGAGCCACCCGCAGAGGCGCCGGGCACTGCCGCCAGAGGTCGCACCTAGGGCCGGGCCGTGATACCCAGCCACGGAGGATGGTCGTGGCGGCTGACCACAACCCTCCGTGGCAGGAGCAGCGAGCCCGACCACCGAGGTCGAGACCAATCTTTGCTACGCGCCTACTCCTGCCGCGAGGTGGACCCGCCGATCAAAGCGGCAAGACTCGGCCGCCGCCGGCCGGCGATTGAAGGCTCTGGCCAAGACGCGCCGGCCGAGGTCGAGGTCGATCCCGCCTTGGAGCATTGGGCGAAGGGGACGAGATCGACCGTGCTCGCATCGAGGAGTTGAACGAAGAGTTCACCCGCGCATGCGTCGAGAATCGTCTTCGTGAGGTAAGGGGTCCCCTCATACGCCCTGCAACACGTTAGGTCGAGTTTTCCCGTCAACTTCTTACCTGGGCCACTTTCCCTGTCCTCTTAAGGCGATCGGCAGCGTCACCCGAGGGCTGCAAGGTCTCCACGAGCATGCCGACGTGCTCAGGGGGCTCTTGAACATAGTGGAGACGTGGGAGGTCGAGCGCGCCAAGCTCTGTACGACCATCGAGGTCGACCAAGCAGAGCTCGAGCGGGCGAACAAGGATCTCGACGACCTTCGCCAAACGATGGTGGCGCAGGAGGTGGCTCACGCGGCCGAGCTCGAGCAAACCGGGACTTCCGAGCGCGAGCACGGCTTCAAGGCCGTAGAGCAGGAACGGACTCGGGCGTCCAAGGCGCTCGAGGCGCTTGAGACCGAGCGCGCCAAGGTAGAGTCGCTGGAGAAGACCGCCGCAGAGCGAGCTTCATCCTCGGACTCGGCCTCGAGGCCTGCAGGCAAGGTCGAGTCTTTGGAGAAGGCCGCCGTGAGCAAGTGCCTCCTCGCCCAAGCGCTTTCGCCGATTAAATCGCCAAGGTCGAGGCATTGGAGAAGGCCGCCATCGAGCAGTCTTCCTCGCCAAAGGCGCTTGCGCATTTAAGCGGCAAGGTCGAGGCATTTGGAGAAGGCCGCCTTGAGCAAGCGTTTTCCTCGGCCAAAGCGCTGCGATTTAACGCGCCAAGGTCAAGGCATTGAGAAGGCGGCTGCCGAGCAAGCGTCATCCTCGCCAAGGCGCCCCCCATTTGGAGGCCAAAATCAGAAGCCGAGGAGAAGCTCGCGCGCCGACAAAGCGACAACGCCCCGCTCAACTCCAACGACGTCGTCCGCTGCCGTGGGCGCCGCCAGGAAGCCCTCCAAGATGCAAGTGAGCTCTCGACCTTGCGGGCTAAGGTTGCCGAGCTCGAAAGAAAGCTTCGCCGCGAGATGGCGGACTTGTAACTTTATCCTCATCTTCATCTGTAAAAACGGCTTGGAAACATTATGATAAAGCTACATTACTTTTGGGTAAAAGGTCTTGTCCGTTTTTTGAAATCGTCGTCGAGGATGTTTGAGTTCGCCTTTATCGCTTTTGCTCGTCTTGCCGTAGGTCGTCTCACGGTAGTATACCTGTATCCAGCCTGTTGGTCCGAGGTCGAGCAACGCCAACGCCAGGCGCAAGACTTTGTACGCTAGCGAACATGACCTGTAGAATGGAGAAAAAGTCCGTAGGGGACATAGACGTGACGAAAGCGAGATCGATAGAGAGATGGTTACGCCCGGACCAACATTCGAATCACGATCACGACCGTGCGCACTGCTCCACAGTCAGAGTGGCAAGGCTCTTGGTTCGGGCCCAGGCACAGGAGAGAGCTACATTGCGAAGAGGTTCGGCTTACGTTTTAGCTCGTGCCCTAGGGGTGGACGTCGAGCTCGCGACACTTAGACCAAGAGCAAATGTGCGGCGCACGAAGGTCGTGAAGAAAAGGAGTCCCGGACAAAAGGGACCGTACCAACACAAGTGGTAGCAGACATAAAGAGCGAGAATAAAAGAACAGCTTTATTGAAATTTAAGGTATAGAGGTTACACATAAAACTTTCGGAGCTGATCTATGTTCCACGAGCTAGAGAGCTCTCTGCCATCGGGCATCGCTAGCCAAGAAGCCCCGTGCGATCTGTTGAAACGACTCTGTAGGGCCCTCCCAGTGGGGATAACTTGTTGGTGTTGGGCGAGCCTGAATCCGTCTCGTGGCTAGGTCCCCAACAAGGAGCTTCCTAGGTCGTCTGACCGAGGCGCATGTCTGCGAAGAGCTTGCGGTGTAGTGCGTTGATCGTGGCGATTGCGGCATCTTACTTCTTCCGCGAGGGTAAGGTCGAGATCGCTCGTGCTCGAAGTCGACTTGGTCGACCAAAGTCGACTCTGGCGAGCCAGTGTAACCTCGGGAGGCGGGGCGGCCGATGCACCGAACACGAGCCGGAAGGTGTGGACCCAATGGCTCGGCTTACCGTGGTACGAATAGACCATAGGGCGGTGGAAGTTCGTCCACCCAGGTCTTGCCGCAGCGTTCGAGCTCATCTGCAACTTCGTTTCTTGATGCCTGGACGATTTGCGGTTATGCGTTCCGCGCCCCATTGCTCTAGGGGTGAGCCACGAAGCAAAGCATACTTTGATACCGAAGTTCCTCGCCAAAACTCTGGAACAACTCAGCGGTGGCTGAAATCCGTTGTTAGTGATAATCTTGCATGGAACCCGTGCACGGTGACCACGAACAAGCGAAAAAAAATGAGCAATGGCCGCTCGGCGGTGATGGTCGAGACGGTTCACCGATCCACTTGGTGAAGGTGTCGATGGCCACGAACAAGAACTTCTTCCCCGACCTTTGAGGAAAAGGGCCGAGGATATCCAGCCCCTAGGTTGAGAAAGGCCAGGCGAGCGGGATGGTTTGAAGGGCGTGGGCGTGGTGCGACTTCCTGGCGTGGAACTGGCATGCTCGACAGGTGCGGACGATATCACGAGCATCCTGAAGCGCCGTTGGCCAGTAGTACCCCATGCGGAAGGCCTTGCCGACCATCATCCTATATGAAGAGTGTGCTCCAGAGAGGCCTGAGTGAATGTCGTTTAATAGGTACTTACCCTCCTTCATAGAAATACACTGAGTCAGGACGCCGGAAACGTTCCGCCTGTAGAGCATGCCGTCCACGAGTGTGTACAAGCTCGCCCGTCGCTTGATCCTACTTCTGTCGGCAGGGTCGGGTGGCAGGTAGCCCCTTGCAAGGAAATTGTGGATGGGCTCGGCCCAAGAGGGGATACCTTCGACCACAGCAAGTATGACCTCTTGATCGGAGATTGATGGGGCCGCCAGCGTCTCCAGGATGACGTCGGGGGGATATCGTCGTCGAGGAGCCGAGCTTGGAGAGGAAATCCGCCTTTGAGTTGTCCCTCCCGGGATGTGCTGAGCTCAAGTTCTGGAACCACTTCTCCATCTTCTTGGCGCCTCGGCGAGGTACTTTGCCATCGAATCTCCCGAGCACCGGTAGTCCTTGTTGGCGGTTGATGACAGTAGCCGAGTCGCCCTTCACAACCAATGCGCAAGACGCCTAACGCTTTGCAAGCCCGTAAGCCCGCCAGAGGGCTTCATACTCGCCACGTTCTTTGGTCGCTGAAATCGAAGCGGACCACGTACCTTAAGCGGTCGCCTTGTAAGGATAAGGATCGGCCCAGCGCAGAAGGACCTTGAGCCGTCGAAGAACATGACCAGGGCTCCTCCTCGACTGAAGCTTGGGAGCGGGCTGCGGCGTCTGCTTTCGACCACTGGTCGGCGAGCACTTGCGACTTTATGGCCGTCCGAGCCACGACACAGACGTCGAACGCCGCCAGCTCCATGGCCCATTGGCGATTCGTCCGCCATCCTCTGGTTCTCGGGATGTCCCGAGCGGAAAGTTGCTCGGGGCGACCACGATGTCTTGCTGAAGTAGTGCCGAAGCTTACGCGAAGCCATGAGGAGAGCATACAACAGCTTCAGACCTACGGATAGCGCTCCTCGGTAGCCGCAAGACCTCACGGCGTAATAAATTGGGTGCTTCTGAGACCCTGTTCGCCACGAGCAGACCGACGGCGGCGTGGGTGGTGGCGCGAGATAGAGCAGCAACCTCTCGCCGGGTTGTGGCGTTATGGGAGGAGGTGGGGGCGGCAGTATACCTTGGTCGTCGAAGGACAGCTGCGCCTCTGGAGTCCACTCGAAGCCCGTGCTGCTTGCAGAGTTTGGAAGAATGGAAGCCCACGTTGCCGAGCCTCGAGATGAATCTGCTGAGGCGGCCATGCGCCGATGAGGCTCGCGACCGCTTGGCCGAGGTCAGGGGCGCCATCTTCTCGATCGCCTCGATCTTCTCTGGGTTTGGGCCGACCCCGAGCCCCGATCATGTAGCCGAGCACCTTACTCGACGCCGCCGAACACGCACTTCTCTGGATTGAGCTTGATCTTGTGCTGTTCGGGTTGGCGAAGGTTTCCTCAAGGTCATGACGTGGTAAGCCTTGGAGGGGCTCTTGGCGATGATATCGTCCACGAGACCTCAAGGTTCGCCGATCCGAGGCTCGAATGTCTTGGTCATCGATTTAAACGCGGGCCCCGCATTGCGCAGACCAAACGACATGGTCGATAGCAATAGGTGCCAAACGGCGTGATGAAGGATGTCTTGCTCTCTAATCAAATCGCCGCCCTTGATCTGGTGGTATCCCGAGTAAGCGTCCAAGAAGCTCAAAGCATTTTGGCATTTGCGGTGGAGTCGGCGATCTGGTCGATCTTGTGAGCGGAAGTTGTCCTTCGCAAGTCGAGTTCAACCCGTATGGTCGACGCACATTCTCCACTTTCCTCCTTTCTTACGCACGATGGCCGGGTTGGCGCCCACTCGGAGTAGTCAATCTCACGGATGAAACCGGCCTTCAAGAGCTTGTCAAGGTTCTCCTTGATGGCCGCGACCTTCTCTGGGAGAAGCGACGCGCCTTCTAAGCGCCTGGTCGAGCCGGATCTCACCGCAACTTGTGCTCGAACACCTCCTCGGAACGCCGGGCATGTCTGCGGGTTCCCAAGTGAATATACCCTTGTTGGCGCGAAGGAAGGTGATGAGCTCGAGTTCCTATTTGGAACTCAGCTCGGCCGAGACGTGGATGCACTTGGCCGGGTCGCTTTCCTCGAGCGGCACGGTCTTCGTCACCCCACTAGGCTGGATTGCCGCCTTTTGGCGGGCGTTCTTTGCCGTCGCCTCCGGGCCGCGCTGGGGCAGCATGCCTGCAAGAGCCAAGTCCTTGGTCTCACATCCATGTGCCGCCTGCAGATCACCCCGCGGTGATGACGTTGGGGCAGCGACTTCATACATCGATGGCCATAATGGTTGGCGCCATAAACTTGACCAGGCGGGCGCCGAGGATGGTGTTGTACGGTGGTCACTCTCGACCACCTCGAAGGTGATCAGCTCAGTACGGAAGTTGTTCGAGTCGCCGAAGGTAACGGGCAAGACCACCTGCCCCAGGGGGATGGTCGAGCTTTCCGGTACGATCCCGAAGAAGGGTATGGCGATGCTCTTGACCTTCGACCGGGGAATTTGCATCCGGTCAAGCGCTTCTGCCTACAGCAAGTTAAGAGAGCTGCCACTGTCGACCATGACGCGCCCGACCGTGGTATTGCTGATGGTTGGGGTTACGACCAAGGCGGTCTTCAGGTCTCGGGCCATACCTGGGAGAGCGTCCTCCGGCGAGAAGGTGATGGTGGCTCCAGCCCATTTGCAGGGCTGCTCGATGGGCTTCCTAGCGTCGACCTGGTAGATGGCCCGCGCGGCGGCCTTGACCTCGCGCCTGGACTGGTAAGCCGATGAGCAGCCGAAAATGACGTCGATCCGGCGCTCGCCCTGCTGGAACTCCAAATCGAAGTCGTCATGCTCCACGCCGGCGTTCACCCTGTCTGGTTGGTCGTCATCCTTCGGGAGCACGGGCATCTCACCTCGCCCATCATAGAAGGCCTCCAGCTTGTTTTGTCAAGCCTGCGCAGTTCGCAGTCGTGGCCGACCGCCCTATAAACGAGCAAAACTTTGCTTCGTCATATCCCGGCGCCTCGCCCCTTCGGCCGAAAACATCGACCCGCGGGGCCGGTCGTCGGCCCTCCTACGGGGTGGCCTGCGCTTGACGAGGCGGGCCGACCTTGACGAGGTCGGGACCCATCCGAGCTTGATCTCGGACCTCGAGGACCTCGTGGCCGCCGTCTGTCAAACGATTACCCGCAGACCTCGCCGCCCCCGTGATCGCCTGTTTCTTGGTGGCGGCGCCATGGTGGCGCCTTGAGTTGGGCGGGCCGGCCTCTGCGGGACCTAGACCAAGCTTACCTTGATCGTGGTCGCGTTTCCGGTAATGCGTCGTCGCGATTCGCGTCTGCGTCCGCCATACGGAACACTTGTTGACGCCGAGGCGTGAAGTGTTCTCGTGTCTTGATGGCGCCGATCGCGGACTCCGAACTTGAAAGCTTTGATGGCGGCCTCGTTAGAGATGCTCGAATCGGAGTTTCGTCTTGGATGAATCGCCACACAAAGTCGCGGAGCTGCTCGCCTTTGCCTGGATGACGCAGCCGTGTCTTTCTCCTTCGATGCCGCCGTAATAACTCCGGAAGTTGGAGCGAGTGCGCTCTGGATCTGGCGCCACAACTCAAGGAACCAAAGCTTCGTTAAAGAGCGAGTTCGCGGCACCGCCCAGACGGTCGGGAGGTAATTAGCCATGACAAGCTCGTCGCCCCGCCGCCGGGATAGCGGTCGAGTAGATAGACAAAATTCGTCGGGGTTCTTGGTGCCATCAAACGCTTCGATCGGTAGCGAGCTTGAACCGAGCCACCACGCGACGCGACGCAGTCCGTCGAAATCGCCCACGACCATAAGCGTCGAGACGGTCTTGGGCCGGTGTGGTCATCGCGGCAAGGTCCCCGCCTGCCGGATTGGTCGAGGTCGCCTCGGTGGCCGACCTCCGGTGGAACGACCACGATGCCGCACGGAGTCACTGGCGAGTAAGCGCAGCGGTCTGGACCCTACGGTGCTGGAAGGAATGTCGGGAGAGGCCCGCAGACTGCGCCGGTCGACTCGAAGTCTGTGCGGCTTTGCTCGAGCCCGACCTGCTGGTGCGGTGCTTTCGCAGACGGCGGTGATGCGGCTGCGTCAAAGCCTCGCCCCGAGCTTCGTTCTTTGGTGAGGGCGCCTCTGCGCGGAGGCGTTCGGCGGATCTTTGGTGACGCGCGCGAGTTGTCATCACTTTTCGGGAGCGGGTCCCCGAAGTCGCGACTTCGGTCGCTGCGGAGGTATGACCTCGGTCGCAGCCCGATTGAGCTCTTCGGCTAGGGCTCGGCCAAAGAGCTCCGACCTCGCCCTATCGGGATCAGCCATGACCCGGGTGATAGCGTGGGCGCTTCCGAGAGAGAGCTGGGCGGTCGAAGACGCCCGCTTTCTCTGGTCCTCCGGGAAGCGGTTATGGGTTGGTTGATGGCGACATGCACCATCCGGCGAGCGTCCTCAGGGGTCTGCGGATCACGGGCATCCACACCTCCCTCCGTGCCATGATCGTCCGCCATCAGAACGTGCTGCTCGAGTGGCGGTGGCGAAGGTGAAAACAGGGACGCGGAGTCGGAATCCGCGCCCGAACCCCTGCTCGAGGAAAGTCCGCCGACGAGGTGCGCCATGCTCTTGGGACCTTGATGTCGTTCCTGCGAAAGAGCGAAGCAATCGGGCCCCACGGTGGGCGTCAGCTGTCGACGATCGGGATCGCCAACCTCAAGAAATGAGATGGAAAGTCGATGTGATATGGGACTCGTGCGCCGCTCAAAAGGAGGATGGAGTGAACGCGCGATGGTCGGAGCGAGGCGACAACGAGCGAGAGAGAGGTTTATCTTGGTTCGAGCCCTGTGAAGGTAATAGTTTCTCTCCTCGATCGCCTTGCGGCGAGATTCTTAATCGTTTATGAGCACGAGGTGTATTCTGACTCAAGTTCGATGGTGGCTATGTCTAAGCTCGAGCTATGGCGTGTTGTCTTCGTGTCCCCGAGAGACTGCGCATCCTTGGTCTTATACCTCCCTTGCACGCAACGGATGGGAGAGATTCCCGGGAAGTGGCCTTCATGCACGTTGAGGGCTGGCAATAACCGCTCCGGACTCGATGCACTCACCTGCCTCATCCCCACGACTCGTGCTTTGGCAACCGCCGGTCAAACGCACGATCCGCAATCCAAGGGTGGACTACGGCTTCGAACGAGAGCCGACCCAAGCTCGAGGTCGCGCGGGGCCGTGCTCGGGTCCAGCGCGCTCTAGGTCGAGCGCCCCGGCATTCGCCTAGGTCGCGGTCGAGGCCTCCCGAGCTTGGGGTCGTCTTGGGCGTGCAGAGTCAGTCCAGCTCGTGGTCGGCGCCTCGGCATTCGCCAGGCGTGGTCGAGGCCTCCCGAGCTTGAGGGGTCCGTTGACCGTGCGCTAGCCGGTCAAGGGCGCCCAACCCTCGTTAGATCTAAATGCAATTTCATAATTTCTAAAGAGTTTTTTGGCAAAGAATACGGAGGGAAATGACTATGATGCTCCTAGTGTTAATGTCTGAAAATAAGAGACAAAATAGCTTGTGTAAATGTTTACCTATAAATGTTGAAGAGAGGAGTAAATGTTCAAGCAAGGAGAAGATAAATGAGGAGAAAAAAAAAGAGAAAATGTAATTAAAATCACTTGAAGGCCTTATGTTTTAAAATAAACCTAAAAAATATATATACCCTATATTTTAGAACAAAGGGGGTAGTTTGGCAAAATTAACTACAATATGTTGGAATTTGATAGATCAATTTTGTTTCAACAATGTTATAAGCCTTCACGAGCGGCGGCAGCATGTTCAACTCCGCTCTACTCGTCACACGAGGCAAGAGCGCGAGGCGACATGGACACCGTGAGGAGGTTGGAACCCCATCGGCTATAATATACGAAGCATAGCCTCAACATAAAAAGAAATGAAATTTTAAATTTAAATATTAATTTTGGTCTTGGATTTAATTATTACTACTTTTCAAATTCCACAAGATTTTTGCTATTTAAAGAAAAGTTTTGTGTTACTCAAAATGAGGTATCTTAATTTTAAATTTGAAAATAAAATGAACATAAAATATGAATAAAATTTAATTAAATCCTAAATAACTCTCATATAATCTCCAAAAAGTTTTAGGAAAATTTGAAATCATTTGATGCCTCTGGAAAACCAATAGCAGTGAAATTTAAATGCATTAGTAGCATTGTCAGAGTTTTTAAAAATCAAAAAAGTTTGATTATGATCCTAATTTTTTTATGATTGCTTACAAATGCTCTAAAAAACTTTTTAAAAAAGTTTCAAAAATTTAAAACATGATTTATTAACTCCATTAAATTAGTGAATTTGCTTTAAATGCATTAGTAGCATTATCGAATTTTTAAAATTGCAAAAGTTTGATCATGATTAGAAAATTTTATAGTAGCTTAGGAATTCTCTGACCCATCTAAAAATATAAGAAAAATCAAATTCATTTGATTCCTCTGAAAAACCAAAAATAGGAAAATTTAAATGGAGATTTGATGATTTACCCTATTTTAGTTGGTGCAATTAATGACTTGCCCTATATATCTTACTGATATATGGTCTCAGGGTCTGTATATCAATGAGATATCATAGGACAAATCATAAATAGCACAAGTAAATGAGGGCAAATCATCAATTTTTCCAAATTTAAATGCATTAATAGAATTACTAGAATTTTTAAAAATCGTATAAGTTTGATTATAATTTGAAAATTTTTATTGTAGCTTAGGTATGCCATCAAGACCCTTCTTAGAAATTTTAAAAGATTTAAACATGGTTTGGTAGCTCAATTAAATTAGTAAATTTGCTTTAAATGGATTAGTAGCATTGCCAGAATTTTTAAAAATTTTACAAGTATAATTATGATCTAAAATTTTTATGGTAGCTTAGGAATTCTCTCAAGATGCTTATAAAAATTTTTGAAAATCAAATTCATTTGATGCGTCTGGAAAAAACAAAAACAGCAAAATTTAAATGCATTAGTAGCGTTGCCATAATTTTTAAAAATCGCACAAGTTTTATTATGATTTGAAATTTTTATGGTAACTTAGTAATTCTCACTGAACCATTCTAACGAAGTTTGAAAATTTTTTAACATGATTTATTAGCTCAATTAAACTAGTGAACAGCAAAATTTAAATGCATTAGTAGCATTGTTAGAATTTTTAAAAATTGCATAAGTTTGATCATGATCTAAATTTTTTGGTAGCTTTGGAATGCTCTAAGGACCCTTTTCAAAAGTTTCAAAAATTTCCAATATGATTTAATAAGCTTAATTAAATAAGTAAACTGCTGCAAAAAATTAGACAAAAACACTTTCACTTTGGGAATCGATCAGGACCTCCTGCACGGAACACAAGCGCTTTACCATCTGAGCTAGGGGTGAAAAGCGGTATCGGTAATTCGAAATTCAAAACCGTTTTGAAATTTTCAACCGGACGATGTCGATTGTCGGTAATTTTGGAATCGAATCGGAATCGGTAATTTTTGTCGGAAGCGATAACGTAACGGTTTTGATCGGTTCGACCGTTTCTTCGATATCCGGAAAAAATCGGTAAATTTGTCGGTAATTACCGGAATTATTCCAGCCCACAAATCACACTCCTTCGGTCACTAAACGCCCATAACTTTTACTCCGAACTCCGATTTAGGTGATTTTGGACTCTATCTGAAAGCTTATCACGAGGGCTACAATCTTCACCCATTTTCATGATTTAACCAATAATAAATATTTTTAAATATCATAAAACAAAACTCTAATGTAGTCATTCAAGTCTAAAATTTGATGTGTGTTCATCGTAAATTTGTGAATATTTATTAATTACTAATTTCTATGTGGATGTACTATTTGTGTGAATTTTTGAAGTCAATTGGTGGTACATGTCCTTACGACGTTACGGTCTCTTTTTGGATTCCGATCGTTACCGATATATATTTTGTATCGAATTTTCGTTTCGATATTTTGAATTACCGATGCCGTTTTCGTTTCCGTAGTTATCGATTCGATATCGTTTCGAGAAAAAATATGAAAACAAAATGGTTTTAGTGTTTTCCGACCGCTTCCGACCGTTTTCACCCCTAATCTGAGCTATGTGTGCATGCTATGCTATTGTGTATTACAATATATGAGCCGATCATCTAAGCTACACGCGAACGTCGCTACACGCGCAACCCGTGCAAGATGTGCAAGGGCGGAGCTCGGCGTGACTTGGGCACAAGAGGAGGCTAGAAACTTTCGCGGTTTAATATACGGAGTATTAATGGTCCATCGTTGACAACTCCCGGCCTATCTTAAATGAAATTAATTGCCTAATTGTAGAGCTCCTGTTTTTGGTTTTAAAGAAAAATTTTATGAAGGAAGAAAAAACTCTACTTGCCTAATTGATCAACTTTGTACTTCACAAAAATAATGAAGTATGTTGGAACTTGGCAGATCATCTTTCTTAAAAAAGTAAACATATCGGACCAGAATGAAAGTAGCTCAGCCTCACTCAACCAATATATGTGCACACCCATACCTCCCATTCAGGGACACGCACTGGCTGCACGTTCTTGCCACGGCCAACACTGCAGCACACGCACGAGATGGTTCTTGAGGCCACCGAGTCGAGGAGGTCCCCGGCCGCCGGCGCCGGCGCGGTGGTGCATGACCACCGGCTATCGACGGTGGTACCGAGCTCGGTGACCGGGGAGGCCATCGATTACGAGCTCGCCGACGCTGACCTGCTCCACAAGCTGCACTACCTTCGCGCGGTGCACTACTTCCGGCCGGGCGATGCCGTGCGGGGGCTCACCACCCGGGCGCTCAAGGAGCCCATGTTCCCCTGGCTCGACATGTACTTCCCCGTCAGCGGACGGCTCCGGCGCCGCTGCAGCGCCGAAGGCGACGGCGTGGGCGAGGCCGAGGCCGCAGCGGGGCGGCCGTTCGTCCGGTGCAACGACTGCGGCGTCCGCATCGTGGAGGCCACCTGCGACGTCACCGTCGACCAGTGGCTGGAGGAGCTGCCGGGCGCGACGGACCGGGCCAAGCTGGTGACCTACGATAAGGTGATCGGGCCGGAGCTCTTCTTCTCGCCGTTGCTCTACGTGCAGGTTCGGATCAATCTCGATGCTCTTGTGTACTCCATGTCTAGCTTTTCTCTTCTTGCAATTGATTCACATATGCAGAGAAATTTGTGGTGGCAATTATAATTTGTGGTCATTACTTATTTGTAAGAAAAAAAAACTTAAATTCATTGCTTCGTAGTACTAGATTTTTTTATAAATCTCAAAAGTACATATGTCGTAATTACTAAAAAGAAAACTTAATTTTATTGCTTCTTACTACCAGATTTTTTATCAAGCTGAAAAACTAAATAAGTTAAAGGAATGATGATTTGATACGTAGAAATGCATTAGCTTCGGAACTACAATCAGCCCATGCTATCTGCCTATGTCTCCTGTTGTATTTTCAATGGCCATGTATTAAATACAGTGCTCAAATATAATAATTAAAAATAGTTAGTTATTTTTAATCTCTCTTTGATCTATATAAAAAATAAAAATATATTCTATACACTTCGATGGAGAAGTAGTTCCCAGTAGTGAATCCATGATAAAAGTAGATGTGGAGCTCCTATATCGAAGCTCTAACCTAATATAAGTATATTAATGTTACATCTATCAATCTATTGCCAATCAAATTCTAAATTCATACATATTAAATCAAAGAGACAAAAATATCAATTAGTTAATAGAATATAGACTTAGGGCAATAAAATACAAAAATCTGACATTAGTTATCACAACAAAAGGCATTCAACCATGAGGCATTGCATTGGGGCTTGGGGCAATTTTTTTATACCGAGCAAAGCAATCAGTGACGCTAGCAAATTAATCTGGCTTTGGTGTCATCGTCCTAGCGATCAATATGAAGCTGAGAGGCTCCTCATCCTTAGTCACTCCTCCTTGTCGATCGCCTCAGTTCCTGTCTGGGCTCTGGCGATGCGCGCTCGGCCGCCGGCTGGACGGAGCGAGTCTCGGTTCCTCTTTGAGCTCTGGAGATGCATGTTTGGCCGCCGACTAGACGGCGCTCCGAGCGGCCGATTCCTCTCCTCTAGTGATACGCGTTTCGCCCAGCTCCCGACAATGCGTGTTCCGTCTGGCGCTCTGGCTGGCGATGCGCATTCCGCCCGACACTCCTCTGGCGATGCATATTCTACCCCGCGTTCTGAGTGGCCAATAACTCTTCTTGGACCTTTGCCGTCTATCGGCTCCCAGCCTGCTCTGGCCCTAGTGCATGCTTGGCACCCTCGAGTCCGGGTCTCCGATGCCCGTTAATGCCGGCGTGCCATAGCGAGTTCTCACGAATTGGCCACCCGCCATGTGGTCACGCCCGCCTATGCATCTGCCACCTGCAATCGCCCGTGCGTCGGTCTGCTGCCTGCGAGACGACACCGACATTATTCGTTTCTCGGACTCCTGATGTTACGCTACAGTAAAGGATACCGAGTACTGTACCAGATGAAAGTTCATTAGAATAAGGAACCCATGACTTGTTTTGATGGCCCACTTGTCTGGCAGTATTGTTTTTTACTTTTTTTCTTATATCTTACTCTCAGTTGCCAGTTTCTAAACCTGCTGATTTGCCACTATGTCTCTACTTCTTTCTGACGTTGGCGATACTAGGAGAAAGAGGATACGACCGACTGGAGGTGAGGCTGGCGCCCCAATCAGCCTCAATAGTGCATCCGCCCCTGGCAGTTATTTATTGCTGCAGAACAAGCTTATTAAGCAGTACATTAAATTCTAGACAGGGCTCACATGGAGCAAATAAAGTGAAGTTAATGCTGTTGCTCACAATTTTGCTAGTACAGAAATAATTTTATGCCGTACCTGAAGATGTCAAATGGGTACCACAAGAAGTATTAACTTTTTTTTGTAAGACACAGGAAGTATTAACTGCTAACATGCTTCTCTGTTCAGTGCGTTAAAATAAGAAGCAGTGCACCATCTGATTTGAAAATGACCACTTTTCTAGACTCATGTACGTACTTTTTGCAAATCTGGCTCTAGAGTATGGTAGCTCCTGCTATGCTCTTAAACCGTGCAAGATGTTATGTTGCCTTTAGGTCCTCTACAGTCGAATAGAGGTATTTTTACAATTTCGTTTGTAAAAAGAGCTAAAACAATTTGCTATATCTTACTTTTATTTTCGTCCCAGTCTAATTACACGTTGATTTTCCTGACCTTCAATGCTGTGAATTGATGATACTGGTACGACGACTGCTGCTGCTACCAACATTGAATGCTGAGATATAAAACCTGCAATTAATGTTTCTTGAATGTTGTCCTTGATCAATTGACCTCATGAACAGAAGATGATTTTATACATTTTTCGTTCTTGTACTCGGGAGGAAGACAACGTTGGTACGATGGTTTCTCTCCGATGATAGAATCTCACGTTAATTTGTGAACTGTTCACTCAAATATCTTGTTCAAAATAGGTCTCACCTGGAATTTTTCTTAATACTAGCGAAATGTCCAGAAACATGGCATTTTTTATGTCAGGGAACTACGAGAGGCTAAGAAGCCACAACAGAGGACCGTGGTAGTAACGTGAGAGGCAACGCTGAACGTGGTAACCCAGTGACTTGCTATGCTCTAGAGCAGCGGAAGGCCAGTTGCCCTGCTTAGCAAGCGCGGGAAGCAACGTGGCAGGCGAATTTTGTGGAATAGGAGTGCCAAATATTACCTTTTCATGTTACCGTAGAATAGAACAGTACTTTCTGTCTTACTGTAGCACAGGATGAGACTATTTTATAAAATAAATTTGGAATGGCACCATTTTTACCAAAAAAAAAGCAAATTGAAGGAAGGGGCTAGATGAGTGATCAGTTCATAGTTTGTAAGCTCATTTATGTTTAGGTCGTTTGATCATGGATTAATAAATTTACATTACATAATCCACAATTGTATTTTTAGCTGAAAGTTGCATGGGTGTGTTCTAATGCGCAGATCACCAACTTCAAATGCGGCGGGCTGGCCATCGGCTTCACGTGGGCCCACCTCATCGGCGACGTCCCCTCTGCCGCCGCCTGCTTCAGCAAGTGGGCCCAGCTCATCAGCGGCAAGAAGCCCCCTCCTCCCACCCTGCGTGACCCAGACACCAAGCCAGAGTCGACCCCGCCGGTCAGAGTGACGGCCCCACCATCGGTGAAGCCGACCGCCGGCCCCGTCGGCGACCACTGGCTGGTCCCCACCACCCATGACATGGCGTCCCTCTCCTTCCACGTCACCGAGCAGCAGGTTATGGAGCTCCAGCTCCACCACGCGCCCGTGGGCAAACGCCAGGTGGGCCCGTTCGAGCTGATCTCGGCGCTGATGTGGCGGGCGCTGGCCAAGATCAGGAGCCCCGAGGAGACAAGCACAGTTACCGTCGTCAAGGCCGACGCGTCTGCGCGGAGCGGCCAGGCTCTGAGCAACGAGCAGAGGATCGGCCATGTGGCGGCCGGCTCGTCGCCGGCGAAGACCGACCTCGCCGAGCTCGCGGCCCTGCTGGCCGATGCGCGCCTCGACGAGGCATCCGCCGCCGCGGCGGCTGGCGCGGGCGCCGACGTCGTGCTGTACGGCGCCAACCTGACGTTCGTTGACGTCGCGGACGTGGACGTGTACGGCTTGGAGCTCAGGGGACAGCGCCCGGCGCACGTGGAGTACGCTGTGGACGGCGTCGGCGACGGCGGCGCGGCTGTCGTGCACCGGGACGCCGGCGGGCGGGGACGGACCGTCACGGCCGTCGTGCGCCGGGGCGAGGTGGACGGGCTCCGCGCCGCGCTCCGCGACGCTTTGCGAGCTGGCTGACCGAGCCTCGCGTGGAGCAGTGTCCAATGAAACCAGGGCTGCTCGCAGCGATGGTGCTGATGAATAAAGATGGGATTCGCTCGTTTGTCGTGTGATTCAGCTGTTGTGGCGCTTGTGTTCATCTTTCTCAACTCCTCGAGGTTAGCATTTGTGGAGTTTTGTAATAAACCGTGTTCCTGAACCGTTTGGAACCCGAATTCTGTTAGAAATTGGGCAATGAGGGGTCTATTTTCTTTAATTTTTTTAAGAATGTATGATTTAGTACCATATTATTTTAATAATTTATAAGATAAAGTCATTGTCACTCCTTAAAATAATAAAAAATGGCATAAGAATGTTATAAGTTGGACTTTGGTTAAACCCACATATGTGTATTTGAGTATTTTTGCGTGAAAAATCGCATGACTTGTAACTTATAATGAGCAACTGGCACATTGAATCCACCTTTTATGTGGTTGAATTATGCAATTATCTCTAGATTCATTCTATTAAATGTGATTTAAATGTCTGCTTCAATTCAGCTTAATCGACATAATATCCTCGATTACTACTAAGTAAGTTGACATAATTTTGTTAGTTACTAGTGAGTAAATTGACATAATATCGTCATTTACTAGCGAGTAATTGCCGCACGTCTATATAAGAACCTCGAGACATCCAAGCCAATAGACACCGAACTTCCCCTCTATTCTTTCTTCTCTTTGGATACATGTACTGTGGTGTTGAGTAGCTAAACTGCATCGATCTTCTTCCTCGGTGAGTGGTATCTCCGAGTCGTTGCCATAGAGATCACCCGCACAGGGTGGTAATAAAGTTTCTGGGCAATGCATCAGTGTAACTGCTCAACTTCTTTCTCGATGTCGAGTGCTTCTTTCTCGATGTTGAGACCGCATCTACGCTGCTTCCTGTTCTTCATCAAGCTCAATTATAAACGGTTCGTCTGACCGGTCGACTCTATTATTTTTAATTCTTGAGCATATTTTGAAGTATAATTTGTTGCCTACTGGTTTATGCATCTCTAGTCTTTTATTATATTTTTCTCAAAATAAAATCTAGAATAAAAAATATTGCACATATATCCAATAAATTCTGCATGTTGTGCTCTGCCATGTGTTGCTATAGATAATACGGAACGATCATATAAACTAGATGCAAACATATGCCTGTTGGTATATAAACCGAAACCACAGTTCCAAAAATCGGATGCACAAGCGGTTTTCATCGGTTCCGATGGTAACCAGTATTGATGATTAAAAATATTGCATTTTTAAAACCTCTCATCAATCTACGGCAATACTCCATCTGTCCCCTTATATTTATTCATTAAAAGTATATGTTTCAATATATTTATTCAGGAAAAATTTTGGAGTGTAATTATTATAATTTTTGCACTCAATGCTGCTATTTAATTGCTTTAGAAAAGATTATGTGGTTGTATTATATCATTTAATGGATGTATGTATGGCCATTTCTCATTAAGTATTTATTAGATATTGCTCCTTTGTCTACAGTGAACGGAGGGAGTAGTTGCAACCGCTACAAGCTGAATTCTTTGCTGTCCAGTACTCCAATATTCCACAAGTCCTTGGAGTAGCGCACACAAAAACAAGCAGGAGCGACTGAAGCCCTATTTGGTAGGACTGTAGTTTTTTAAAGTAATTTTGGCTGAACTGTATAGTTGAAGGAACACATAGATAAATAGCTAGGCTGAAAATATTTAGTATTTGGTAATTTGGATTTTAGGTTTGAGAGGACTAGGGTGAGAGGGTAGGGTTTGAAATTTTATACTTAGCAGGAGAGAGATAATTATCTTCAACTCTAATGACAAAGTCAGAACTCTAACCCACCGAAAGCGTAATAAACTACTCCATACCAGATTTTAGGCATATTTGAAGGAGCTATAGCTTTTTAAAAAAACTGTTTTTTAGTTTTTGAGCTAAAAATGATTGTAGCTTTTTCTGATGGGAAGTTTGGCAACTTGGCTTTTTAGGAAGGATGGCTATCAGCTTTAGCTGTCATTCTACATTGAAATGTCTAAAATACCCTTAAAGGTTCTGAATGCTTGTTTGTGTGCTGAATTAGCAACAGTTGATTTAAATTTGTAGTAAATATTGATTGCACAGAGTTGGTTTTACAAGCAGAAGAACTTGTCATATATTAGCTGCTTGAACATCCCTGTGAATGATCTTAGGATTGTATTGTTCGTGAAGATACAATAGTCCCTGGCAGCCCCAAGAGCAATGCACATACGTTTGCTCCAGTCAAGAGATGGTCTGTATATATGGATATACAAGCAATCTTTCTTTTGAGGTCATGCAAAAGCCATGCAAGCGCAAAAGGTTCCTGTGCACAGCTAGGCCAATCAAACTGAACTTCTGTCTGGAATTGAAATTCACCAGTAACGTCGGGACCTTTTAACCTTTTTAGTGCCACAAAAGTTCTATTTTCCAGACAGCTTTTATAAACAATATCCCAACCATCTTGACCTAATATATTCGTTGAGTTAAAATTGTCAAGTCGCACTTTGCAGCTCATGAAATGAGAAATGCTTCAGATGGCCCAATTCAATTTCAATATCTCTAGAAGTTAAAAAAAAAAGATTATCAGATCATATATTATACATTTCTGGCAATAAGAACATAGATGCTTAGAGAATTACCAGCAGAAGCAAAACGCAAGTGCCATCTGCAATAATTTAGCCAACATGCAAACAGCAGAACAAATATTGTGGCAAAGGTCACGCTTAGAGAAATTACCAGAGCTAATTGATGATGGTTCTTAGTTTTTGTCGACAGTCTAGACGACGTTATTTCTGCAATGAAAGGTAGGTCAGTTCAAAAGGACAGATGTAAAAGAGATGATGTCAGGTAAAAAAATTACCATTAGATTAACAAACCAGAAATCAGATTCTCCTATTGGCAAAGGTTGCATAGCAATGATGAGAAAATGCCCTTAATATTCAGTCATTTGTAAAGCAGAAGATATCACAAAGCTTTCTTCTAAGAGTAACTAAAACTTCAAAATCTAGAGCAATCAAGTGAGGCTTACCAGGTTCATTCACATGTGATTTTTCAATTGGCCAATCAATATCTGCAGTAATTATGAAATGTCAATCCGCCAAAGACCATCATGTTCATTCCCCAACTTCCAAACACCATGTCCCCATCATCCACCGACATGGCATTGTCTTCAACCGGCGTAGATGATGGCTCTTGAGCAGCCTGTGGTATGTTAACCCTCATCCTCATCCCAGAATGATCCTATAAAGCATAGCACAAGATCGCTATCGATAGACTATTCAATGATCCAGTTGAAACTTCGATCAGTGCATGCTGAGCATCGAGACTCATACATGCAAGTACTATCACATGAAGTACAAAATTTATTTAGCTACATTCATTCATTATTTTCTTATATCTTTTTCTATGCTTCTCGTCTAGTTGGGTTACTTGGTAAAATTCTATCATTCACAAGCACAATTAACCTCCCTCCCACCAGGGGGAACACGCATAGAATTCCATGATCAGGGTGCATTAAACAACAGAGTTCCACTTACATGCGAGATCCACCGCTGCCACATACACAGACCGCGCCTGCACGCCGTCTCCTGCACCTTCCGCCCCATCCACTACACCAACCCAATCCAGGGGTGGGTCACACTTCTATCACCAATGCTAAGAGAAACCAATTGGGGACTCACAAGGACACAGCCCCAGCGCGCCACGTGGCAGTGGGTGTTGAACCAGCAGCGCTTGCAGCGCGGGCGGGACGCGGTCGCCGCCGGCTGGCCTCGCTCGTGGGCGCCGGCGAAGGGCGTCACGGAGATGCCCCACTGGATGCTGCACGTCTCCAGAGCCTAAGGCGGCCTCCGGTTGGGTTCGGCCAGGTGCGGGGCGGCGGGGCGGAGAAGCAGCCGGAGGTGGAGGCGGGCCAACGGCAGGGACACAGAGCAGCCGGAGGTGGAGGTGGAGGCGGAGGTGGACCGGCGGTCTGGATCCGGAGTACTCGACGCAGAGGCGGAGGCAGGGCCGACGTGGATCCGGAGTACTCGACGCGGAGGTAGGGCCGGCGTGGATACGGGAGGCGGAGGAGCCTCCGGTGGTCTCCGGAGCAGCGGGAAGCTAGAGGCGGCCGGGACCGGCGTGGGTCTGGAGGATTCGGATGTGGGGAGACAGGGAGACAACAAGAGGGGGAGGGCGACGGCCCAGTCCCGTCGACTCTTCTTAGGCCCGTTTGGCAGATCTTTAGATCTGATTTGTCAGCTGCTGATTTTTTTTATAGAATCGATTCTCTAGTAAAAATAATTTTTATCTAAGAAATAATTTGATAAGTCTACTGATTTTTAAAGAGAAGATTGTGCTAGAATTGTTCTTATTACCTCTGACTGTTTGAACTAATGTTACATCGTGTGAATACGTTTTGGCTGAAAAATGCTAATGTAGTATAAATTATACGAAGTAGTTTATCTCTTCCGTAGAAGCAGCAGTACTTCTTCGTCAGTTTTAGACTTTTGTTTGTTTGTCAGTTGTATAATTGTATTGCGCTCGAGGGCTATGGTATATATATAGCAAGACAAATGCGGCTGTATGTGAGTACATATTTGAAGCAAGCAAACGAGCATCGACTGATTTGTGAGTCCTTTGTCTAAGATGTTCATTCATAGGGCTGTAAAAAAAGAAAGAAAAAAAGGAGAAGCGATGGTAGTGGTGGGTAAATAGTTGCGAACCTGGTGGGGAGGTTCATAACTGAGAGGTTAAGAATCAGGTTAGGAACATGTTTTTTAGCTCCTAAGCCGTAAGTCAAAAAATATGAATCACTTTCTCGGATTCTTACGTGAAATTGGCTGATTTTTTCTCATGGGAGCTCTACCAAACACCTCCTTAAGGGTAAACTGATAAGTTCGACGCACGATAAGCCAAGGCTTTTGATTTTTTTTTCTCTGTTTGGAGGGACTTTAACTCTGCTTTAGCTTCTTAAAAAAGCTAGCAAATCTCTCCAAATAGCTCAATTTTTAAGCGATTTTTGGTATAATCTAGAAGCTATATATAAAAGTTAAAAGTTAGGTTGGACTCATTTTTGTAGCTTATTGTTGAGGAAAAATTTTAAATATAGCTAGTTTATACTTTTTGTTTAATCTAGAAAGCTAGTTTGGTATAATCTAGAAGCTATATAAAATTTTTAAATATATGTATAACACTGAAACAAAGACGCTAACTCGAAAATTTTTGTTGGAGATGCACACTTCACAAGTATAATTCTATAGTTTTATACAATAATTTAAGTAACATCATAACTCCAACACATATATTTAAAATTTACTAAAAGTTCAATACAAATAGCTCTAAGGTTTTAAAAATCCAAAAGCACGAAATCGTAACCAATTCAATGAATAAACTTAGCCTATAAAAAGATGATCTTATAGCATTTTTAAAATTTTTGAGGGTGCCAAAGGCATAGGCAGCCCTGGTACCGCCCCTGCTAGTTCAATCTCTTGGGACAACCCGATTTCCATTTTTCAGTGCTACAACACTCGTACAGGAAGTGGTTTCTTAGCGACACCTACCCTGCAAACGTGATTTGTAAGCGCTGCAATTAAATTAAATATTGCTGCAACATGTGCTCGACTGAGTCAGATGTAAAACAACTTCTAGCAAGTTTAACTCTTATCAGACCCCAGAGGAAAATGGCAGCTAGGCCCTGGATTAATATTTTAGCTGACATTATGAAATATGAGGAGTGAATCATCGGGGTATGGGAGGTGTAGGAAAAGCATCTCTCTTTATCACCCTCACCTTTGCTCTCCCTGCAAGGAATGAACAAAGTTAGCGACAGCATCTGTAGGAAAGAAGAGAGCTCTGCTCCTACAAGACAGGAATAGAGTTTTGGCAACAGTGCACACATTCCACTCAAACCACGATAAGCCTGCAAGGAACATCACGAGGTTTTTCGGCTGCAAGGAGTAATCGAAGCACCCATATGTTCTGAGGTATGCACCTATCCTATACTTTATATTTATCGATCCCAGTTCTATAATTGATCTCCTAGGTTTATCTCTGTGCATCTAGGGAAGGGGTCAAGGAAAAACAGTGCTAAAGAACTAACACTAACTTGTAGATGTCCAATCTAGTAATTGGTCTGTAACAAAGAAAAATTTTAGATACGCAAAACACAAGTTGAATCCAGAGGGGCTTAGTAAGACCCACAAGGCGTAAGGCAAAGCACTAGATGCTCACATCGCCAAGACGCCAGCACTGAAACAAAGAGAGAAGGACACACAGGTGTGTAAGGAGAGGAGAAATTGTTAGAGATATACCTTAGAGACAATCTTAGAGATGATTATATTTCTTTATATTCATGATTAATTATTTTGTTTCTCAAAAATTGTCATTATTATTTATTAGCAAGTATGTGACTTGTTTGTGAAACTCTATATATGACTTTGTGATGATTATTCTAAAATGATCATTAGTCGATAAACATAAGAGGACACATATAAATAGACTAGCATATGCATTAGTTGATGATCATATTTCACAGGTCATAGATACAAAGATATCAAACTAATAATATGGATACATATTAGAGAATATTGAGTTGGATCGACCCATCTTGAGAAACTGCGAGAACGTTTAAATCTTCTTGTCATCAGTTGGTTTTATATACAATGTGTATACTATATTCTTTGACTTAAGGTTGACGTATATATTTGAGATGTATAATGACTTATGGGTTGCCAAACGATATTCCATAATTGGATAGTTATAAAATTGGCTTTCGGATTTCTTATGAAGCATGTTGTGAAGCATGGTCGATCAAGATGGGATTTGTCTCTCTATTTAACAGGAGAGATATCTCTAAGCCTCTCAAGTGATCAGATTCTGGAAATACATGGCTATGCTACTCACGCTTAAAGAGTTAATCATAGTTCGGGATTCCGAATCACGTAATCGAGAAAGAGTGGTCGAGCTAACTAAACAAGGATGATATGTACTCGCCTTAAGTTTGACGGATATCATGAGGTAAAGAGAAATGCATATAACTAAGCATTGTTTAGGTTTGTTAGATGTGATCTTTACATATATTCGGAAGTCGGTACATCCTGCTAGGGACCGCTACTGATTAATGGTCGAGTAAGAGTACTCAGGCCATATCTAGGTATATGTGAACCTATAGGGTCGCACGCTTAAAGGACTGGGACTTCATTCGGATGGTGATCTGAATTTTGATGGGTTTTAAGTTTCTAATGGACCTCTAATGCAGAGACCATTATGAGGCATCTATTTAAAAAGAGGGGGTACTGGCTTTAGGGTTAAGAGACACAGTAGGAATTCGTATTTCACGAAACCCTAGCTGCAACCCCTCCTCCATCTAGAACCACACAGCCAGCGTTAGCACTCCGCGCACATGGTGTTTCTGCTTCGTACGTGTGGATACTTTGGAGGCGTTGCAGTGAAGTTTCAACGCTAAAATGATCTACATCCTGCGACAGTCATAAGGAGCTGTTGGAGAAGGTGCGAGGCTAGTACAACTACATCTGTACCATCGCGCTACATCGACTCTATTTCTGCTATAAGTCTGCGCGTCTAGTGGTAATTCTGTGATTTATAACTTGTAGTGATTTATTGATGATATGGTAGAAAATTTTGATTTTACGCTAGAGTAGCCTACTCGTTCCCCAACAGAAACTCTAGCCTAAGAGAATATACAGTGGTATATGTCAACTGTCTATAAGTCTATATTACATAAGATTTTAGATAATATGGAGGAAAGAGATATTGTCTACTATTTATCTTTGGAGTGCTAAGGTATGTTCAATGACAGATTTAAAATATTTGAAGTGTAAGCTCGTCCAATCATCGCCTATGGGAGCATCATCAACCTCTGTTGATCATATCGTACTTGGAGAGAGGTCTAGAGCATGGAATAAAATCTCAGCGAAATTTTACGAGATCTCGTTGAAATCTCGGATCTCGGCCGTGGATGAGATTTCAAATCCCAAATAAATAAAAATTGAAAATTTTTAAAATGCTATATTAACTCTAGAAATCTCGTGAGATTTGTCGGTGAGATTTTGTGTTTTTTACGAGATTGCTATGTCTTTTCAGGATTTGGGATCAATTTTTTTGTAGAAAATTAGAATGCCATTTATGAGGATACATGCAATATATATATATATATATATATATATATATATATATATATATATATATATATATATATATATATATATATATATATATGAACCCTTTTATCGTGAAAACTCCGTGAAACCCATGTGTACAAGTTTTAAAATTCTTAAAAATTTCTATACATAGAGGAGATGAGCTTCTACAATCTGTAAGATTTAAGGCCAAATTCAATTGTATTTGAAAGATATGAAAAGACAAACAGCAAGATAAATATTGCTAAACAGTGAAAAATACTATTTAGGCTGAAATTGTCTTTTCCATATCTTCCAAACACTATTGAGTTTGATATTCAAATCTTACAGGATTGTAGAAGCTCATTTTCCTACGTATGATAATTTTTGAGAATTTTAAAACTTGTGGGCACGGGTTTTATAGAGTTTTCACGAGAATAAAGGTTTACATGGATATCTCCCCATATATATATATATGTATATATGTATATGTATATACGCATATATATACATATATATACACACAGATGCATCTTTTGTCAACGAAGAGCACGTGCATGCTGTGTTTCAACTAAAAAATGAGAATTCTATGACTTACGTTATCAAGTTATGCTTAAGACTAGATCAATGCCCGTGCATTGCTACGATAAATAAAATTGGTAACGAAACATAAAGGTCAATCAATAAAAGAAAATTATGCTACAAGATCAAATATCTATTTCTCCCGATTATAAAAATCTTTATGGTTTCTTCTCCGGTATGAATTAAAACCAAATATATTGTATGTAGCAATATATATTACCAATCTAAAAAATCAATCAATCATTTTTTATCCATTTTTGTAATTTATATTACCGATTCGCTTCCTCTTCCTCTTGCCATGCTCACACAGCGCTCCTCGGTACCATCGATCTCGTCTTCCTCGTCGCCTCGCTTCGTCCTCATCATCCACCGCCTTAGCGGCGACACAGGCTTCACGAGCACGAGGCTTCGCCGGGCCACCGCCATTCCAGACCATCAGCCGCTCTACGCTGTCGCGCTCAAGGCGTCCGCCGTCCTCCTCGCACTCGCATTCTTCCTTCTGCTGAGCATGCCGTGACGCGCTGTGGAGTTCGCCTTCCTCGTCGCCCACTTTGTTGCGCACGCTATGGCCGCGTGGTCAGTCACCTCGGAGAAAGGGGCCTCCGCCGCCACCCAGGTTTTGCACCTCCGCATCTTCTGGATCGCCACCGCCCTCGGCGCCGTGCTCTTCTCCGCTTCGGCGGAAGTCCGTTGCGCCGACGGTTCGCTACTCTTCCCAGATGACCCTCTCGTCCTTGCCGGCCTACTCGTCTCCATGCCTCTGGTGTACCTAGCCATCACTGGTTTCATCGGCTATGACGCCAGAGCCCATGAAGATAAACCAGAAAACACCAGCGCCGAGGCGCCCGCCACGCCGTGCGCCACCGCGTTGTTCCTCTCTCTCACGACGTTCATTGTATCAACGTTTATCTCTAAGAGGTATGCCAATAACTCTCTACCATCGACAACATTCTCGGTGTCTTTGGCAGCCGTCGCGCGGCGTCGACGCTTTGTTCACGCCCAACTAGCCGGGCGGGATCACGGCACCGGTGGACGCCGCGCTCGATCGTCCCTCTGGCGCGATTACTCGTGGCGCTCGGCCTCTAACGCCTTGCGGCTATGTCGTCGGTCCGTCACTTATTGATCGGTTAAATCGAGTTCATTCGCCACGGCAAGACGACATGGGAGATCTTGAATAAATTCTCTTGATTGATTACTGTAAAAAGCTGCATAAATATATATAAAGTACAAAATGAATGATTGGCGGCTATTAATTACCGTAATAATCGGGATTTTGCTATAATAATCACTATATTTAGAGAGATATGGCTGGTTATAAATCAAGAAAGAATAATTAGCTATAAATGATCGGTCATTATTGGAGATATGGCGGGGGGAGAGGCTAGGAAGAACGGACCGCTGCCACCAACTGCAAATTTATATTAGTAGAGATACATTCGTCAATATGGTTGGAACTTGGAACTAAAAGTACTTTACTTAAGTGAAAAATGTGCACCTTGATTTCGTGAAAACCCTTGAAGGCCCCAAATCATTTCCTTTTGTGCCGGATAGGGAATGTACATAAACCCTTTCATGATTTTTTTAAATAAATTTTCTCATTTTTTTCTATCCATAGGAGACTATTTTATAGTATTTTACACTATCATAATTTTTAAAAATTCCTCAGGCTTGATCATCATCTAAAAATTTCATACAAATATTAGTGATGCATTAAGACCATCCAAAAAATTTTCAAAATTTTCTAACGCGTTTTAGACCAATTTTTGTTCAGTTAAAAATCATCAAGATTTCGGCAAATCTTGGTAAGATCTCTGAAATCTTGGTAAAAAAACTGCATTTGAATTTTGCTTTTTGAATCTCGTCCGAATTTCGTACAAAATTTTCAAATCTCGCCAAAATTTCGGATTTCGGTTCCCTCCGAGATATAGTCCGAAAACGAAATTTGAAACCTTGGTCTAAAATACCAAATGATCTTTCTCAACCAAGTATTCATTCTTGAGATCATTGTTCAAGGGCAATTAGTAGCACCCGGACATCCGATCTCTGCATGTTGCATCGGACACTCGGTGTAATATTTTTTTCAATGTCTGCAACATTTTTTTTCAACGTGTGCAACATATTTTTCGCACGCACATTTCTACTGTTAACGAAGGAAAATATTTCATGCATATGAAAAAATTATTTCACGTATAGGAAAAAAATATTACAGCGATACGGATCGATATTTTTACTGTTATCGAAAGAAAATATTTTACAAATAAAAAAAATATTACAGCGTATGAAAAAATCGGACGCCCGATTTCTAGTAATTCTATTGTTCAAATGGTGACGAGGAAGAATATGTCCTTAGCCTTATCTTCCCTTGAGGGCCCAGGTGTACCTGATAAGTAAAATTCAGTGTCGAGGGCCCAAGTGTACTTGCAGCCATCAACTCCATTTTGTCAAAATTCGCTCCTTGAGACGTTAGCCATGTTGAATACAAAATTTTAAAGCAACTTTTAATTAAGCACCAGAGGTAACCAATTTGGCTTAATAAAGGCCACATAAGTCAAAATGTGTGTAATAGCAATAAAACATATTACTTGAATAGTAAATATGCACCTATGAATTTCCAGCCGCATTCCAAAACTTTTTGCTAATGTTTTTAGCATAGGATCAATTTCTATGAATTAAAACAACAGAAAAGTAATTTATGGTAATCAAATCAAGTCTGAAATAAAATATTAAAACCAGAAAATTTCAGAGATTTAATATGAAAATTTCCCAAGGTTTAAGACCTTAAAACAGACCGGACCTAATTTGCAAATACTCAACCAAAATTTCCTTTATTAAATAAAACAGAGTAGTGCTTCAATGCTTTCCCTCCTAATACATGTTGTACAAATTTTAAAGCAAACGAATGGGTAATTTATCATCATCTATCCTTCATTCATGCTTTAATATTCATGCAACTGATAAAAAGAAATATATGGAAGCATATCTCAATACAACGATATACAAGTACTTTATAGAAAACCCAAGGGATAATCTACAAAATTACCAAAATCTGGCCTGACCCGGAACTTTACTCAATCCATTTTGGGGTCGAGTTCAACATTTGGGACGGCAGCCCACACGAACCACACGAACCGTGAGGGGCCTACATTGGCTATGCCGCTGTGGCATTCCCATGTGATAGCCGGCGGTGGAATTTTTTTTTGAATAATGTATTTTTTAAAAGGAATTGCAATATTAATATGTGAAACAGAAAAATTATAAAAATAATATCCGTCACCAAACAAGACGGCGAAATAGGAGTAGTTGCCAGCGAGGTTGAGCGAAAAACCTATTATTGCTATACCGTATGGCGACAACTCCTTAATCCCATACGGTATGGTGACGAACGTGGGATTAAGGAGTTATCGCTATACCGTATGGCAACAACTCCTTAATCAGCGTGATTAAGGAGTTGTTGTACTACGGTATGGTGACAACCTCTTAATTACCCTATCATCGCCATACCGTATAGTGACAAATCCTTAATCCTATATTAAGGAGTTATTGCCATACCATGGTTTTTATCCAGTCTGCTGGTGACTACTCCTATTTTACTATATCGTTTGGCGACAGAGTATTATTTTTGTAATTTTTTTTCATGTACTAATATCGCAATTTCTTTTAAAAAAATGCATTATTCAAAAAAAATTCGCCGGCGGTGAGGAGGCTCACGGAGATGGTACCAGGGAATTAAATTTCGCCAAAAGTCGCCGAATTTTTGCTGAAATTTCGGATTTCGGGACTCCATGAAATCCAAACTACTGGCCGATTTGTTTTGGAAATTGTTACAGTAAAAAAAATGAAATTTCGTTAGTTTGGGCGAAATTTCGGTAAAATTCACTGAAATTTCATGAAGTTTGACTAGAATTTGAACTTTTAGGGCCGGATTTGACCGGATTTTGTCCAATAACCCATAAGAAAGTAATCTTCTATGAAAATGTGTTGAAAAAACGAAATTTTGAGACATTTTAAAATTTGATAGAAATATTGTTAGATTGTTATAAAATTGTACAAGCTTGATAATGAGCTGAAAATTTTATGATACAATATTGAGTAGTGTAGGATCATACATAAAATTTTTCAGAATAATTTAAGTTCATTTGTTATCTTGAAAAAATCAAAAACAGAATGAACACAATTGAGATAGTTACCTTGTCAGAATTTTATAATTTTTTTGAGTGTGATCATAATCTAAAATTTTATGAGAGATTACTAATTCCCTTAGTATAATTATATAAAATTTTCAAAAAATTTTAACTTTTTGTTTGCTTAATCAAATATATGTAAGTACTGAACTTTATTTGATATATTATATTTTAAAATCAAAGCAGAGAAAGAATATAAATGGTATTGTGCCTTGTAAGAATTTTATAAATTCATTGGAGGTGATCATGATTCAAAATTTTTATGATATATTAAGCATTTCCTTATCAATCTTTTGTAAAATTTTTAAAAATTTTAAACCTTTTTGATTGCTAAAGTAAATCTATGTATTGATCATCGGGCTTTTATTAGGATGTAGCACTCAGAATTTTTAAAAATTATTTAAGCATGATAATCATTTAAAACTTTTATATAACCATTAATGATACATCAGGATCATCAAAAAAATTTCAAAATTTTATAACATGGTTTGGACAATTTTTCATTTTGTTCAAATTTGCTGATAATCCTTTTAACAGGACAGTAGCACTGTTCGAATTTTTAAACATTCATGACATTTGATCATCATCTGAAAATTTTATGAGAATATTATAGATATGTCAGGACCATCCACAAAAAATTTCAAAATTTTATAACCTCGTTTGTTCTAATTTTCATTCGGTTCAAATTTGTCGGTCAGTGTTTTATCAGGATAGTAGCAATGTTTGATTTTTTTAAAATTTCTCAGATTTGATAATCACCTAAAAATCTAATGAGAACATCTCTGATGTGTTAGGAACCTTAAAAAAAATTCAAAATTTTTTGACATCATTTGAACCATTTTTTTGTCAGTGCAATTTCACCGAAATTTTAAAAATTTTGGTCGAAATTTCGGAAATTTGAGTAGCAAAAAAACCGGATTTAAATATTTTTTGAATTTTGAATGGATTTCGTCCGAAATGATGAATTTTTGCCGAAATTTTGGATTTCTACCGTGGGCAAAATTTTGTTCAAAATGAAATTCGAATCCTGGATGGCACAACGCGTGGAGGTGATGGTGACGGTGGCGCGGTATGCTGCGATGAGCAGCTGTGGAGGGGCATCAGCTGCCTCCATGGGTGGCCGTTGGGCAAGCTACAGAAAAAAAAGAGGAAGAAAACGTGGGGAGCTGGTTTGTGGGTCGAATCCCATGAGGTCCACTTGCGGCGTCACCGTCACTTACTCGTATCCATCCACCACACACAGGCACACATGACATGACACATTCCCCATCTGGCGATCCCTAGTTCCTAATCCGATTGGAAATTTGGAACAATGGAGGAGGCAAGAAGCGCACCTGGCAGCGAGGCGAGGGGGCGGCTGTCGGGCGGCGTGGGCGAGTAGGCGACCAGAGAAGCTGCTGGGCAGCTGGTTGTAGGCCGTGGGGGAGCGGAGGCGGCGGAGCAAGGCCGCTGGCCGTGGGGGAGCGAGGTTGCAGGGGCGGAGGCAATGGAGCCAGGCCACCGGGCGCCGGCCGTGGTCCGTGGGGGAGCGAGGCCTCGGGGCAGACACGGCGGACCCAGGCCGATGATGGCGATAGGGGAACCAGGACACGAGCACGGGGGGAGCCAGGCCGCCGGCGACGGGGACCAGGACGGTCTGTCTGGATCAGATCTGCTCCTGCAGATCTGCTCCTGCAGATCTGCTCAAAGGTATATTATATATACTAATTTAATACAATATATAATATATTATGCCCACATATACAGTAACGGCTAGGTTTTGGATGGAGTTCTACAAGGTGGATCATCTGTATGGGGTCAGTCAGAGCAAAATCGAAGAAAACAAAGTAATGTCCAGTTTTTCGATGGTTGGATATTAGAGTTCTTCAGGGCGGATCATCCACGCGTGGGGTTAGATTAAAATAGTAGAAAATACACTAATTAACAAGTTGTGCGTTCAACTCAGTAGACACAAGCTAGAAAGATGGAGGGCCTGATTTTCAAAATCGAAAAATGCAAGGCTTGAATTACATAATTTTAAAAAGATGCTGGAATTAATTTTCAAGAAATAATGAAAAAAAAAGTATGTCTTGCTCTGAAAATTCTATTATCAATTCATAAGCAGATAAATACTAACTATGTGCGCTTGTTGCAACAAACAGGGCTAGCTCCGGGTCAAACGAAACAACATCAGCTAATATAAAATCTAATTAACAATGGAGACCCTGGTGCAACTTTGGAACGAGTGGGAAATCCACTTTTTGGTGCTGCTCAGCTTCACTTTGCAAATATTCCTCTTCTTTGCTGGCATCTTCCGGCGGCGAAACACAAATACAGCCATTAGGCTTTCCATTTGGTTTGCCTATCTGGGAGCGGACGTTGTAGCAGTCTATGCCCTTGGATTTCTCTCACAACAGCAGGATAACACCACCGGAAAGGGCACATTAAGGAGACCCACCAATTGGCATTTTTCTGGGCACCCTTCCTCCTTGTCCATCTTGGTGGGCAGGACACCATCACTGCTTTTGCCATTGAGGACAACAATCTGTGGTTGAGGCATCTGTTGAATCTCATAGTCCATGTCATGCTAGCTCTGTATGTCTTTTGGAAGTCAACAGGTTGGCACAATCTGCAAGTTCTAGTCCCAGGCATCTTTCTGTTTGTTTCCGGAATCATCAAGTACGGGAGAGGACATGGGCTCTCAAGTGTGGGAGCCTGAAGAACACGGAGGGCCTCACTGCTGAAGGAAATGAAAAGCAGACTCGGGAACTGAATCGGAAGACGTCTACTCGGGAATTGTTTGCTTTGCATTGCGTTCAGCTCCAGTCATCCGTAATTTCTTTGCAGGATGGAACCTGGTACAATTTATGGCAACTAACGTAGATCAGATGTGTGAGTTTCGTGAGCTTGATGGACGCCAGTTGTTATTGAAGATTGAGATCGATATGTTGTACGATGACCTCTACAGTAAGGCCATTGTCCTTCGGAAGAGGATTGGCCTCATATTTCGGTGCCTCTCTCAGCTGTCCGCTGTGGTTGCTTTTGTGCTATTTATTGTAAGCAACAAGCGAAGTTACAGCAGAGCGGACATTGCAGTCACATATGTGCTATTTGTTGGAGGATTTTTGGTAGAAGGTTGTGCGATAGCTGTGGTCATCATGTCACCATGGACATGGGGATGGTTGGAAGCTCGAAAGTGCCGTAAGCTCGCCCGCATGTGCTGGTTCCTTCTCTCCGGTAATATCAGAAGGCTGGAGAGAAGGATGTTGTGGCCAAACTCCATGGGGCAGTACAGCATTCTGAGCTACATGGGCCTTGAACAGTCTTGGTTGTCCAGACTACTGACGACGTTGGTCAGGAAGATGTCCAGCATGCTTGGCGCTGGAAAGGAGAGTCCCTTGTGGATCAGCAAGTTACTAGATAGCAAGTGCATCCAAATCGACAGGGAAATCATGGAGAGTGTTGCACTGTATGTCGATGGCCTACATTCTGAATTAAGTGATGGGTCAAGCAGGTCCTACCAACAATGGCCGAACCTTCGTCCAGTGTTGGCAAAAATGCAGTCCGCATTCACGGCTGATTTTGGCTTAGTCCTGGTTTTCCTCCACGCATTCACGGAGGTGCACTTGCGTACATGTTATGATACTCCAGGCGACATGGACGCATTGGTCGGCCTGTGCCGTAAGCTGTCCAACTACATGCTCTACCTTCTGGTCACCCATCCTGAAATGCTGCCGGTCACCGGCAGTGTGGAATCTACCCTGGAGTTCTTTGTTAGGAACGTTACAAAGTTCCAAGACGGCGCAAAGGTCGGCATCCTGAGTGGAACCCGTAAGCTACTGGAAGATCAGATCGATTTACAACTCATCCAGCCAAGCAAAGAGACGCTGGAGGAGATCAGAGACTTCTGGCTAAGGCTCCTCCTGTACGCCGCCGGCAAGTCCCGAGGGGAGACTCACGCGGCGCAGCTGGCCGGAGGAGGGGAGCTGCTCACCTTCGCTTGGTTGCTCATGGCCCACCTTGAAATGGGGGATTCCTGGCTCCTCAGGTTTGAACTTAGTAGAGCAGCTGGCGTCATGGGCCCTGAGATAGCCTACGTCTTTCCGAATCCATCTGGTGGCCATAGTAATTTTTAGTTGTGTGTATTACTGTACCTATCACCGGAAGCTTATGTTTTGTGTGCGCGATCTCGCACTCGTGTGATCAAATAGATAAATTAGTGAACTGTTCTATGAACTACTGTCCTTAATTTCTCTTAATTACTCCCTCCGGTTCAAAAAAACTTATCGGTTTAGTATACACGCTTGTTGGTTTGGTAATTAACATGGCATCCTGACGCTACTGGGTTGGAGAAGGGCGCATGGCGGCGCAGCCGTGCTCGACGAGCTGGACGGCCATGACGAGGTCGTAGCCAGCGAATTAACTCCGTGGTGTACTATGCAGACAACTAGTCCCACGCTCCTCTCATGCCTCTAGAATGCATGCCACTAATCTCCAATAGCGCGGCCTTGGCAATCTGGTGGTCAATCCAGGGAATGTGCACTCTGCTGCTCCTTGCCCTTAGGGCATGTACAAAGGTTGAGCCTGACTCAATCTCCTAAGCAGTCCACGTCAGCAAGAGTCAATTAAGCATACAAAGAGCTGTCTCTAAAGTTGTCTCTTCATTAAATGCCTGATAATTAATTTTCTGTATATGCCTCTTTTATGGCAAGATCAATTGTAAATTTTTGCTATATGCCTATTGTGTTGCCTCTTTGATGAAATTTGATGGTAACAACTATATAAAATAAGATAGGGTGACATAAATTTTTTTTAGACCACATATATATAATAGTTCATCACTTCAATAGATAATAAAAATACATAATATGGTGATATCAAGTAAGTCTAATTGTATTCAAACCGCTCCCATATATACTCAACTAAATCCTTCTTGAGTTACATATGGTGATATCAAGCAAGCAGTAGTCACAAGAAAGTATTCACATGACAACTTAATTGCAAACTACAAAATAAAAAGCAAGTATTCACATGACAAATAAAAAGCCAAACGTCAAGCATGATTCTGCCATCAGGAGTTAGCCTCAGATTTCGCGACCGCTTTCTTGTGTTGAGCTCATCAGGAGTCAGCCTTGCCAAGGATTCTGCCATCCATTTCAGGATCATATCTGCATTTGACAAAAACCAGGAGGATGGCATTTAACACCTAACAGCGTTAGACCATGAAACACCAAGCCTTATTAGGGGCAAATAAAGAAAACAGTATATACCTCTCCCTTATAATTGTCGCAGTCTTCTCCCATGAAGGTTTCTGAAGGAAAAGTATATGATTAGACAAATTTCCAGACATTACATCAACAGAACAGAATTGCAAATATACTTCACATGGAATAAGAAACTGTTAAATTTGAACACATCAAAAACACTGAACAAACTTTCAAGACAAAGGCACTGCAGTTCTATACAGTACCCGGATGAATACTGAACAAAACTTAAGGACAAATATCTGAGACAGGCAAGAGTAAAGATGCTTGCGAAAGAGAACCTGGCCAAAGTTTTCCAAGAATTTGAGACAATTTAGGAGACAGACAAGTAGCACAACCGGAATTTGCAACAAGACAATGGTAGGAGAAGACTTCATTTGCGCAGATTTGCTGTCTGAACTGCCCTCAATAATGTTCAACATTTCTTCAGTCATACACACAAGAGAAAGGGGTTATGTACAGAATTTGTGTCCAAATTCACAATACTGCATCCTGGAATGTCCTGTTGTATCTTATGATATCTGAGACGTACATCAAGTCTAACAAAGTCTTTCCCAACAGTTAGAATTTAGACAGCTGTGGGATATTCTGTTGGATCTTGCAATAGCTGACAAAGCAAAACACTTCAACAACTCGAAAGTCTTTCATAGAGAAACTGGAACATGACATCTACAATGCAAGGCTGAACCATTTTATCAAAACTCACTTTGCTGGGGTAAGATATATTCTAACCCTTCACCATTAGAAATTTAATTCTTTTTCCCTTGGACCATCTGTTTACTCCTTAAAAAGTGTATGCATCGAACCACATCAAGGCTGTCACATCTTGGAGAAAGATGATGGAGGCTTGTATTGTGTGATTACCACAGAACAGCCACTATAAGACAAGGGCATGATCTTGGAAATGCTCTCAGCGATTAAGGCTTCTAGTGATAGCATATCTTCACAACGGTGTCAATTCTATCCCGTTATCATGCTTTGTCAAAGACAGTTTTGGATGGAATTCTCTCATCATGTAATTATCAATCATCCAGTATTGGCTAATTTGTTTACTCCTTCATTTTTTGTTCATTTTTCTTTGTTTGCTTGTGTAGTAGTGCTTAACTGTTTCTGGATGATTATTTCGGTTAATAAACAAAATTCGTGCATGGTGCGTCCCATCCCATGAGTTAATTCGAAGTAGCCAAAATGCTGCGTTGAGCAAGGGGAATCAACGAGTAACCGAATGGAGTTCGTAAGGGACTCACCAGGAGCGTGCTTCCCCGACGAGGAGGCACAGCTGCTTGCTGGAGCTCCACGGCCGGCGATGAGGAACGGAGCGGCGTCCATCGCGAGGCTCGCCGCCGGCGAGCGCGCGATGAGGGCGGCGGGACAGCACGGCGTCGGCGACGCCAGCACTGCGGCTGCGGCGGCGGCGGCGGTGAAGGTCGCCATGGGTCCCCGCGCCTAGGGTTTTGGTCGGCGCGTTTGTGGTTTACCCATTTGCGTCAACCCACAGCTAAACACAGGAGGAGAAATTAGCCAAATAGATCAGAAAACCGCAACAATCCGAGTAGAATTACGCACCTTGTAGCGAGCGTAAGGTCGCGAAGATCCCTCGGCGGGACGGAGAAGGACCCACTGGTCGTACGGCGCCGCCGCGAGGCTGGCATCGCCGTTGATGTCCTCCCCCATTTCCACCTCAAATCTGCACCGAGCGAATCGAACCAAATCAAAATCGCTATGAGCCTGCCGAATTGGGCGATGGAATCTGTGGGGTGGAAGCTTCCTCACCTCGCCCGATTTCGATGCGTCGGCAAGCTCAAATCCGCTCCCTTGGGTGGCGGGGGCGAGGCGCGCGGTTGGTGGCGGATGAAGAAGCCTCCGAGCGGACGCGCGAGGGGAAGAGACGCAGCGGATCGCGCAAGCAGGCGCTAGGGCCGGCTAGTTCTGCAAGGGGCGACTCTAGTGTCGATGTTTCTCCGATCCTCACGCCGAGAGTCGATGCTACGCGAAACATCGATGTTTCTCTCTCTTCTCATCTCTTTCCTCCACATCAGCATTTTTATCTACGTAGCAATTTTTAGAGTCAGCAATCAATGCCCATTGTACATACCCGCTCGACAGAATGCCTATACTAAAATTGGGTCCATAAATTAAGGCTCATTTATTAATTCTAAAGCATTGTATGGTTAAGTACCATATTACTTGTGCAAGTGGGAAGAGAGCAATTTCTTTGGTCAAGGCCGTGTCATCTGGGGAAACATGTGGCGTATGGCATGGGAGAGACTAGAAATCACACGCAGGTGCGCGTGTATTGCGTTGCGCCTTTCCATCATCTCTCTACTTACTCGATTTGAATGCGATTCAAATCGCTTTAATTCGTTTTACATAAAGTTAATGTCGTTAGTTACTGTGAATAATTTTTAATTTTTTTTAATTAAGTTAATGTTGTTAGTTACTGGTGAGTAATTATCACGCGTTGTTCTCAAGCAGCAGTGCATTGACAGATTCAGCTTTCTTTCATTATACTCCTCAAAATTGATTTTCCTGGCCTTGAATGCTGTGAATTGATGGTACAAGTACTAACCTTGAATGCTGACATAGAAAGCCTGCAATTAAAGTGTCTTGAATGTTGTCCTTGATCAATTGACCCCATGAACAGAAGATGATTTTAGAAATTCTCGTTTACTCTGGGAAAGGCAATGTTGGTGTGATGACACGAGCATCGTGACCGGCCAGGAACTAAGGGATGTTTGGCATAGCTCCAACTCCATTAAAATCTGTGGAGCTGGTGGAACAAGGTATGCTTAGTTCCAGAAATTTGTGGAGATAGAATTGTGGATACATTAAGAGTGTTTAGGTAGATCATCTTGTTTACATTTTAGACTAAAAATATAAACCTAATTCACTTTATTTTAGCCTACAAGCTCCAAATCTAAAGTGAAACTGGGATCTGGAGCACCGCCAAATAAGGCCTAAGCAACATGCAGAGGGTCAACGGCGTGTCTAATTTGATAGATCACCTCCATGGATGCTATAGCTAGATGCAGTCGTAAGCCTATTGTTTTTATAAATGGAAACCTTGGTTACAAACACCAGATGTGCGGTTTTCTGGTTCACTGCTACCGAAATGGTCATCTCGGTCGGCTCTTTTTCACCATCTAGATTGGTTTTGGTGATGATACATAGTTCTTAGACAGTGATGAGGAGCAGCTATCACGGTCGATTTTCGCCGGATACAGATATATCGTCATCTGGGTCGGTTCGGCTCTCAAAACTGACTGAGAAGATAAATAATCTCTATCGGTTCCATGATTAGAACTGATAGAGAAGTCCTATTATCGTTATCGATTTCAAACTCTGGACCAATAGAGATAATACATAGATCTCTATCGGTTTGACTCTCAGAACCGATAGAGATAATATATGCATCTATATCGGTTGGATGCTCTCTCTTTCGGTTCTGGGCATTCAACCAATAGAGATAAATTCACCTTGGTTCTAGTATCAGATCATAGTATACACATATATCAAATTCACAGTATACATATCACATATTAGTATATCATATTCACGGTATCATATAGTAACATATCACAGTATATAGAAAACAAATATACTTAACATTACACATATCACATTCACAATATTTATTACCTAGGTTTACATAGACTAATAGGAGTACATATTCACAGTATATAAAATTGTTTACATAGACTACTGTCCTTCGTTATAACCTTTAACCAGTACCATGTCCATATGTTGTCTGCTATTCTGTTCAAATCTTTTTTTGCAGGCTCTTGCGGGTGAAATCGAGCTGCAAAATAGAAAGTAGTGCCCTAATTAAGTTTTAAAATTTATATATGTAAAAGGCTGAGTATATTATACATGTACACACACTAGGGACAAGATCTGCGCCACCGACCAAGATCATCATGTAATGCATGACGTAGAAGCCGTATAATTCGTCGCACCCCTATTGATAACACTATGAACAAAGAAAATATTTAATTTTTAACCTCTGTTATGAATTTTGAACTTAAATTTTGAATAGAACCTAGGATATGTACCATTACAAAATTTTGCAACCTAACTCAAAATTTGATGAAACAAATTTCTAAAAACTCCAGAGACCATAAGGACTTCGTTTCTATGAAGAACTTTGAATTTGGACATAGTTTGAATGAAACTTTAAATAGAATTAACATTCAATGTATGCATTATGCAAAATTAAATAACTTTTGCAAACAAATTCAAAAATTGGTAAAACTAGTGACTAAACTCCCAAAAATCATGAGCCTATGTCTCTATAAAAATGAGTGAAAACAAAAGTAGTTTGGACCTATTGCTCAATAAGTATTATTCTTGCTCTAATTTAAAATTTAATTAAAGCCTGATTTATTTAAATAAACTTCAAAAATTGTGAACCCACAATGTACAAATCAGTATAACATCAGAGCTCTCTATTTCTAAAATTCTATTTGAAGTTGATGTTATTTGATTTCTTTTGCCTCTTATTATTGCTATGCGTCGAATTACGTATAGACACTAACGTCCCCGACACTGCTACCATCGACTCCGACTTTGCCATTGAATCCAACGAGCAAGGCAAGCACACCCTTTGATCATATTGATCCCAGTATTTCAATTAATTTGTATTGTTTTTATCAAATCTATTATGCATGCGTGTAATTTCATTAAATTGCTACATTACAAGTACGGATAGATATGACCTAGCAATTCATGGAATTTCCTTAATAAAAATTATCATGTCAAACTTGATAAACCTAAGTTGGGGTTAGACATTATAGAAATGTAAAATAGGTATATTCAATTATTTACGCAATTGCTTAGCCATGCTTTAGAATTAGAATGACGAATGATCGGGTATACTGTTCGTTTAAAGTTTAAAATATTGGACATATTGAGTATAGTAGTTGCTGTTATTTTGGTAAAAAATCAAAATAAAAAACTATAGTTTGATGTGGTAGAGATATGACAATTGGGATGTACATGGGACTTGCACGTAGTGTAGGGAAAGTATTCTTGCCTGAGTCGGTTAAGGATCGAATTATTGTGTTGTTTTCAAGCCAAAAAATCAGTGTAACCACAAGTGCTAGTATGGATGGCTTTAACTTATTAAGTTATTTAGGTCAAACTTTGCATGTTGGAAGGCTGAGATAGTACGGGCTTTCTGAGATGGATTGCTCGAAGGGGTGCCTACACCAAGGTAATGGGAACAACGCTTGCCGATACAATGGTGTACGTCTTACTATATAGAGAAGTGGGGTAATAGGGTGTATAACCATTAGTCAAAGAAAGATTGTGCAAGATCGACACTACCGATCATGGGGGCGGTAGTATCGGGGTGCGATACTATTGGCCCTGGATGGGTGGTAGTGTCGACTTTACTGCAATTTGAGCTTAATTTTTGGATTAATTGTTGATTAATGCATATTATTGTGAATAGTGCTATATGATGTATTTTTTGTCTGTGTTGGTTGCATAACTTCGGGGCTAGGTCATGGTGAGGTGAATGCGAGACTGCGTCTAGGCTAAGAGAGCTGAGGTCCAAATCGATCGAGGGACGCCGAAATATGATTGAGGCTGGGAAGTGATTGTAAACCGGGAAGACAAGGAACTGGAGTGTGAAGCACTAGTGATGGACATAGCGGGCAACAGCACGGACCAGGACTAGGCTCAGCGAGGAGTTGAGATCTAGAATAGTCAAGAAAGTCGATGCCGCCATGATGAAGCTGAAAAGGACACATGGCGTGTCAAGTGACTTGGGCCCGCTTGCAAACGAGGACAGTTTGGGGGAGTCTAAATGCGTGAGAGGATTGGTAACAAGTCATTGGGGCTACGTGAAAAGTGCGAAGCATGCCCATGCTTCAAGGAGAAGGAAATCCAATCATGGGATAAATTGATAATTTATCCAATACCGATGGCCAAGGCGGTTTGAAAAATCACAGTGGTTTAGGTCACACCAAAGTGGTGTTGGACACAAATTCGAGCTTATGAGTGGATTTGACGTCAATGAAATAGCAGTTTTGAGAAGCGTGCTTGTGTGAGTAAGAAACCTATTAAAAGTGTTGAGCTTTTAAGTTAGCCAATGTAAATATGGATAATATCTACTTGTAGTGTTCAAGTTTAGAGTTAGGGTTGCCTCCACTATATAATAAGATGTAGTGGGAGATGAGGACTTAATCACTCAGAGTGTTGGGGTTTCCCACAAGATTTTGGTTTTCTTATATGTGTGAGTGTTCCTTGGAAGCTTTGCCCTCAGGAGGAGGCTTTATAATCTATCCTCATGGTCAGAAATAAAGATCAATTTCATACTCAAGTTGTTGCCTCAAATTTTGATCTTCTTCTTCTTTGCTCTCAATCTTTTCTTATGGTTCTTTCTTGCTTGATCTCGTACTGCTAAGGATGTATGATTGATAGATGTATCATCTGTGGGCTATCTCCTCAATCATCTAGACAAGCTTCTTCTTGATCAACCAAGTTTCTTCAAGAAACCAATTTTTGGGTTGAGAAGAAAGATTTTGAGGTAGATCTTGACTATTTGGGAGCAATTTATTTGGTGTTCTTGCTTGTTGGGGTATGTGGGAAGTCATCTAAGATCTTCTTGACCATTAAATTTCCAGGAGCAAGCTCAGGGTAAAGTTTTGGTTTTGACCCGGTTTTGGTGCAACCTTCGGTATTTGTAAAAAAGGTGTGGGGATGTGCGTAGGAGCGATATTGTTATATTTGATGTATGTACTGTTATGACATATTTTGAGATGGGTTTACCTACTGTTGGAGGTGTGACTACAGGTTTGACTTTAACTACAAGCCATTCTATTTTTTGTGGGTAAAAAGATAAGTGTATGATAGAATAATGGCATTGATTGTCAAACGAATAGGACAGTACAGTTTGCTGACCTACTTGGGCTACGAGAAGCCAACTAGCCTTTCGCGTGCGATAAGCATGGTCAGGAAGGTGGCGAAGGCCGTTGGTGTTGAAAAGGGTAAGTTGCTTTGGTTGAGCAAGTTACAGGACACCAAGTACGAGGAGGTGGATAAGGAGATCACAAAGCGTATTGTGAAGGGGATTCTAGATGGCATAGTAAGCTCAAGTAGTGGCCAGCAACAGTGGCAATACGTTGGTCCGTTGCTGAAGATTACCACCACAAGGGATTTTGGTTTATCGGTAAATTTGTTTCATGTACAGAGGCACACTTGAGCCATGTTTCCGGGGGGATCAGCAATAGCATGGATGCTGGAACAGTTGCTTTGGTCGACGTGTGCCGGAAACTATCCAACTACATGTTCTACTTTCTTTTAGCACTCCCAGCTTCCAAGCTCCAGGTCTCCGCTCGCAAACACGATGTTTTTCCAGAAGAAATCGTGAGTGAGAATTTCTATCTTGGCGGCAGCAAGGACGCCATTCTGCGTGCAGCCAGTGAGCTATTCAAAGAACAGTCGAATTTGCCTGAGCCGTGCAAAGAGTCACTGGAGGAGTTAAGAGAGACGTGGGTGAGGCTCATCATGTACGCCGCCGGCAAGTCCCGGCCGGAGATGCACGCGGCGCAGCTGAGCAGAGGAGGGGAGCTCATCACCTTCGTCTGGCTGCTCATGGCTCACAACCAACTCGGGGATTCCGGTAACTTCAGGTTCGACCTTATTGATGCACCTGACAATGACAATGATTACTTCAAACCACGCTACGCCTTCCGTCTTGCTCGAGATTAATTCAGAGCAAGATAACGTCAGCAGCATCAGGTAACTAACGTAAACGCACGCACGCCAAGCTTATTTACACTGCGAGTCTTTCTTTGAGAAATCATTCGTGAGTTTTACTTTCTAAGGATCAGCTTCAGCTAGCGAGGCTAGTTAATTATACTACCAATGCAACCATGTACTCGTACATATAGTATAGTTAGTCATCGGCTGCCTTGGCTAATTAATTAATTTTTTTGGGACCAGGTGTTGATTTCAACCGTTGATTTTACGCCTTTTAGCTACAGGTTTGGAGAACTTCTAGAGCTATCAAACCAACTCAAAATTTTATGAAAATTTTGTGAGTGATCCAGAGCTAGTGCGAATGTTCCTATAAAATTTTCAGAGCATAAGCAGCTTTGTGATTTTTTGGAAAAAGCTTTTAGTGCTTCTTTTTAATATAAAATCTAGAATTTGATTTTTCATAAGCATCAAATGAATTCAAAATTTCATAAAATTTTTGAAAGCCTCCTCGGATTATTTGGATCTTAAATAAACTATTCCCAGACTTTGTGAGGTTTTAAATTTGAAATTCAAAGAACATAACTAGGTTATTTGAAAAGTATTTTCTTTTTCGCAAAAATTTACGGATTTAGAAACAAAAACCCTAAAATTCACAATAAATCTTGAAAATGACTTGATAAGTTTGTATTTCATTTGATACATTTTGGGATGTTTCATTATACATGCATGGGTCTACTCTATGGTGGGCTAGAACATTGAGCGAAATTTGGGCCGTGGTGTTACCCTAGCATCTTCGCATCTGGCCCTCTAGACAGGGATGGCGATTCCATTGTGGGGAATGGGGGTTAGGGAATGGCCGAATGGAGATTCGTTTAGTGAGTTGGCATCCTTGGTAATTTCGGTTTCTGGAAGTGAGAAAACTGAACTATACACCGGAAACCGAAAATAAAAACCGAACTAAAAATCGATAACCATAAAACTAAAATAATCAGTTAATTAGGTTCGGTAAGGTCATTCGATTTTGATCTAAATTCGCCCACCCTAGGCGTGGTCAAATCAATTCACCGCGAGAGCCTGAAATCCTCTGCTTCCTTATCTCTCGTCTCACTCCGCCTAGTTTTGTCCTCAGATCAACACCTACGATTCTCGTGTCCCCACGACTGTTCTAGCGACAGCCATACAACAAAAGACGAACCATTAGGCGACATGGACTTTGCCGGAGAGACTTTACCCTTGCTCTTCTTGCAAGAAATGTATCAGAGGACAGCCAGCATACGCTACCTCGAGGCCTAGTGCTTCTTTACTCCTTGAGCTACTACAAGAAAGGAATAGAGAATTAGGGCTATTTCTAAGCACTGCGGCTAGCTTCGCGCTCCACAACAAGCTAGAACACACATCCTCAGGCATTTGGCGTAAAAATAATCGTAGCGTCCATCTGCTCTACAAGGTATGCGCCGATATTTTGGATTATCTAATCTCAGTTCCATAATTGCGCTCCTAACTCAAACCTCTCCTCCTGTAGGGAAGGAAAGGTGGCTGGCAACAGTGCTGAAGAAATATCAACTTCTGGAGACTAATAAAATTAGCCTGAAATTTTACTACGTACGGTACGTAAAGAGAAAATAAGTCATACATCGACATATATAGCATCATTGCATTGATGGTCAATAAGCTAATGAAGTACCTGCCAATTTTTTATTCAATGTTCCTAGCTCCCTGAAGGTAAATAAGCTAATGAAGCAGCACCTTCTCTGCTAACTTAATAAGCTCACCAATAACAGTCCAAGGACCCAAGTACCCAACCATCCACGGGCAAGCAGGCAATGATTACTCTTCTTATGTTTCAGTTATGCTTGTCAAATATTTTTCAGACATAATAGTTTTCCGTCTGGTTGTTTTTCATAAACATATATCCTTAAATGTGCATACTAGGCTCCATTAATTTGGCATTATGGTGGTTTTTTGAGCACTTTTCTTTTTTGGGCTATTTTTGGAAAACTCTTATTTTAACTAAAATTGGTTGACTATCATTACAAACTAGCTAGATTCTGTAGTATAGACACATCACAACATAGCAACCAAAAATAGCCCCAAATACCAAGGCTATAAATCGCAACTTTCATGGTAAGGTTCCAAAAAGCTATAACAGCTATCGTAGCTATCACGGAAGATATCCTTTGCCGCGTTTTTAGTATTAAAAGATTTAAAATAAATGTATATATATATATATATATATATATATATATATATATATATATATATATATATATATAAAAGTCATCTCCAAACAAATCATTAAAATATAGTACTTTAGAATGTACTAATATTTTTATAGTATTAATATGAGTCAAGTCGGCATCAACGAATGTACTAATACATGTCTCAAACACCATAAATGATAACTATATATATTATAATGTTCTTGACAATAAGTACTTAATCTCGAGAAATATGGATGTTGGATAATTGAAAAGGGCAAGATGAGATCTTTTACTATGTTTTCTTATAGTTCGGACTTATAAGAGATGTATTTAGGCCTTTTATTAATGTTTGGATTTCAAAATAGGAACAATGCTTTGACTTATGGGTACTTACGTAGGATAGCAGAGCTATCGTTAGCTACAAGCTATGTCAAATAGTGGAGCTATCGCTAGCATCAAGGGTAATGTGTAAGAATATCAATAACAAATGTTTTCATATAGCCACAAAGAATAATTTCAAATATATAAGTAGTTCATGTATACACACCATCCCTTTCCCTGCCTAAAAGCTTTGCAAACATGTCTTAGGTAGGCAAAAAAAAAAAAGTCCAAAGTGAGCCATATCTTGCAAGGTATTTCAAATAAAGAAGTAAGTAGGTTTTAGAGAATCCATTATATTATTAAAATAAATTAAGTTAAAAGAGGCATTCGCATTAATCAGAGGAAAAAAAAGATTCACGCTAGGAATCACCTCTTTCTGGGTATTTGAGAAAAGCATCTCGTTGCTCTTTGCTCTTCTTGCAACAAATGCATAATTCAAGGGACGGCATCTCGGCAAAGCCTACTTCTTTACCATCCTTCTGCTGCTATACGAGAGGGAGAGGAACAGAGCGTGAGGATTGTCAATTATTTCTAAGCATTTGTAGAAGCAACACGTTCCACACGAGGCACCCGGAAGGATTAACATCCTTGGGGCCTGCTTGGGAACTCAGGAAACTTTTACAATTGAATTAAAAAGCATTTGTAATTCTGTGTGCACTAGAAATCCCTTCAATTACCTTTGTATCTATTTTATCATGTAATTTGTTGTTTGGAAACAACGCTGCCTCATATTATACAAACTTTCTACCGGAGAATAAAAGCAAAAAATGAGCTCCAAATCAAAGTTGAATAAGGAAAAGGATCAACCCAATCCGCAACCAACCATGAGGGGAGCCAAATCCGAGCTCGCCGGCACTGGATCCTAGCCTGACGGTGAAGGAAAAGATTGGGTGGAGGCGTCGGCGCCGATGAGCTTGATTCAACCGCTGAAGCCGATGCGATGATTCAATCGCTGAAGCCGATGCGTTGATTCAATCGGTTGCTGAAGCCGGCATCGTCGCCGTAGCCGACATCGCTGCTGATGAGCTTGATTCAATCGCTGTAGCAGCCGATGCGCTCGCTATCAATCGCCGTCGCCACCAAATGCGCTCTAGGGTTGTGAGTTGCTGCTAGTCGGTGACATTCCTGGGAAAAAAATCGTTGCCTCCTCTAGTGCCATTTCTGTTCCGATTGGAGATGCTCAATCCACCTGTATTTTTACTGGGTTATCGGTCTTCCCAAGCAGATTTTTACAGCCCAACGTAGAAAATTTTTCTGGCCGGTATTTTACAAGGGTTTTAGGCCCAAAACTGAGCTTCCAAGCAGGCTCTTGGTGTTTTTTAGCTATAAGTAATCGAAGCATCCATTTGTTCTAATTAAGGTATGCATTAAAATATTTTTTACTTTTACTTTTGAGAACACGTATGAGGAAATGTGTTTTTAGGAGTGGGAAAGTATTTTTTTTTGAATAAATTGATCGCAATTCCTAGATTCTTCTCAGTGCATCTAGGAATAGAGCAGTGGAAAACAGGACTATAGAAGATATTAACATTTAAACTCCTGAATTCTTGTTTTTAGCTGGTACATAAGGCAAAAGATTATATAAATCTATGGGGTAACCTGTATATTAAAGGACTGGCTTATATCAAATTAATGATACTTTAATATACATGTTCGAAGATACTATTTTTTTAAGAAAGATGCGGCATGTAGATGATTAACTAGCCCTCAATTTGATATACTAGTTATTCACTCGTGCGCATGCACGGGCTACATTTTTTTTCAGGGAGTTACCTGTTGACTAGTTATTAACCCAAGATGTGACATGCACTTCAAGAAATAATATGTCGGTTACTCTTTATGTCTTGTCTTGTACATGTTTGTACTTTTAGGCCCTGTTTGGAAGCAATGTATTTTCATAGTTTCTAGGCAATATTATGGTTTTTAAGAATATCATGGTATTTTATACCATGAGGTGTTTGGTTACCATACCAAAAGCTTTGTATTAAAAACCATGGTTTGGTAGATACTATAGTGTTTTTGGAGTATTTGAAACTCCACTCCAACCCAAAGTTTTCATAGTTTTGGCTAGCTTCTTGTCTATTTCCACTCAAATACCATGGTTTGTGATGTTGCATCCAAACAGTTAGTAATTTCAAGAAATACCATGGTTTTAAAGGAGTTTGGTAAAACCATAGTATTAATGACAAAACAATTGCAAACCATAGTATACCAAAACTATAGTTTTGAAATACATTGCTTCCAAATAGGGCCTTACATTTTTTAATTCCATATTGATTTATTTAGTAGAATATTCATGTAAAGATTTAAGTTTTCAAATTTGCAACTTTTATTCTTTCATATTAATAAATATTATATTATATTATATTATATTATATTATATTATATTGGGGACAGAAAAGTCTGTGTAAAGTGTATAGATGATTACTTACACATGTACCTCATCACGATCCACTCCTGAGAAATTTTGAAAATTGAAATATGAATTAAAATTACAGTAGCTATTCATCTTAAAAAATTTCCACTTTATTCTAGATTTCAATTTTTATTTGAACTCTTATGTCAGATCTAATCAAAGGCCATTGCAATAAGAGGGTCTATTTGGTTGAGTAATTAGAATTCGTAGCACTTACCCTATTAACATGGAAATTACATCTTTTACTTCTATAATTTTGATAATAATGTGCTTAATTTTTAAATTTTGTGGTCTGTGTGAAGAATTAAAGCAGTGTAATCAGAGTTATGTGAACAGACGTGTATATACACGCTTTTACCTTTTGTCTTTGAACCAATAAAATTTTAGTATTTTCTTTTTGGAATAATTAAGTTTCATTATGCTCCCTCTAGTGAGGAAAGAGTAACCTTATGAACATTAATATGGTCTCTAAAACACAATTTGAATCTCTAATTTCGTTTTTAATATATTTATAAAATCTAATATAACTATAATATTATGAAAGTACTTTTTGAAACAAATCTACATATATCATTTGTATATGTCCAATCTAAATATCCATAGAAACATCGATAGCCAAAGTCTACAAAGTTTGACTGCAAGCATTCTAAAGGGTCACTCTTTTGTGACCGAGAGGAGTATAAATTAGGAAGCTTAATTATTACTCATGAAGTCATGCTTTAGAATAAAAACACTATCTCCTCCACCAAGTCATGCTCTAGCTATCTTGAGCAAAAGAGAAACCGTGTTTCGTCCGCAAGTATTATCATCTTGATGCTTCCATCTCTTCTTATTTCCATTGAATCGTCTCGCCGTATCTACTGGGGAGCTAAATTAGCAAGTCCTCATGGTCATGTTCCATTAAATCTGGTACATGTCGGTGTGACGTGTCATGTTTTTGTACTTATTCGTGATTTACATTGTTGGTAGGCGAAACAGAGCCACATTCATATAACTTAATCTTAGCTCGTAGATTATGTAGTTATAAAAAATTGGATGATTAAGATGTTTTCTATTAATGTATGAATTTCTAGCATTTTCCTTTTTTTTTCAAATTAATGTGTTAATTCATAGCCTTTTTACGTACAGGATCAACTTGTTGGTTTTTGTAGAGCCTTCAAGTGGTATAGTTATAGGATAGAAGGTTAGTGTTTGTGGCTTGGGTGGCCCAGCGGTTTAACCACAGGGTAGTTTGCTCTTCATGCATCGGGCTGGACTTTAGAGAAATTACAAAGGAAAAAAAAAAAGAAAAGGCAGTGTAAAATGCATCATCTACAAGACACAACGACTCGCATGAACTAAATATAATGACTCCTTCAGATGGTGAAGGATCAAGATGGCGAACAAAGGTGGGTGAATAGTCACAAACAAATTTTCCTCCAAAATACTTCGGTCGAGAGGCAGTGAGATATAAGAGAGAGCCAATCATGTTCCGGAACTCCTTCTGATCAGCAGGCTCACTATTCTCATCGGGCTCGAGGACAGCAGTGGTGGCCATAGGAGTCATCACATGCTTCCTATCAGACATATCAAACCGCCTCAGAAGGTCCCGAGTGTACTTCACTTGGTGCAGGAAAGTACCCTCCCGAGTCTGCTTGATTTGGAAGCCGAGAAAGTAGCTCAACTTACCCATCAAACTCATCTCAAATTCTGTGCTCATTACCTCAGAAAAATGAGACACAAGAGATTGAGATGGGCCACCAAAGATAATATCGTCCACATAAATCTGAACGAGAAGAAAATGAGAATCCTAGTGTCTGATGAATAGAGTTTTGTCTACTATACCCATTTTGAAACCATGACTGAGAAGATAGGACTAAAGCCTCCCATACCAAACTCTATGGGCCTGCTTAAGTCCATACAAAGCTTTGGAAAGCTTGTATACATGGTTCGGGTATTTGGGGTTCTCAAATCCTAGAGGTTGCTTGACATACACCTCTTCCTCAATAAAGCTATTGAGGAATACACTCTTGACATCCATTTGATAGAGCTTGAAGTCCTGTGTGAGACCCATGGGCCAAAAATGGCCATGTGGCTACTCCACCATGGTAGCAAGGGTGGGATTTAGTCCCACATTGCTGGCCAAGAGTGAGTGAGGCCAACTTAAATAGCCACCTCTAGGAAGCATTGCAACCCCGGGTTAATCCTTTTACGTCAAGCGAGGACGAAAGCGTAAGCGGGTTGCATTGTAGGTGTGGTCCACTTAGTGTGTAGAGTGGAGTGAGCCGTTTTCTGGGTGGGATGTTACAATTGGTATCGAGCCAACCTCAGATTTCACGGGCGTGTGTGGGTTAGGGGCGCGGACATATGGCGCATGTGAGCCCGGAGTGGTCACATGGCATGGCATATGTGCCGGCACTAGACGCACCGACGTGGCTAACAGGGGCGATCCTATACATTTGTCCCACAAGGGTAAGTTGGCGCTCGACGAGGACGTTGAGTCCTTTGAGGGTGGGAGTGTTGTGAGGCCCATGGGCCAAAAATGGCCATGTGGCTACTCCACCATGGTAGCAAGGGTGGGATTTAGTCCCACATTACTGGCCAAGAGTGAGTGAGGCCAACTTAAATAGCCACCTCTAGGAAGCATTGCAACCCTGGGTTAATCCTTTTACGTCAAGCAAGGAAGAAAGCGTAAGCGGGTTGCATTGTAGGTGTGGTCCACTTAGTGTGTAGAGTGGGTCTGAGCTGTTTTCCTGGGCTGGGATGTTACACCCTGGGATGCAGAGAATGCAAGCAGGATTCTAATCGTCTCTAGTCTAGTTACAGGGGCAAAGGTCTCCTCAAAGTCAAGACCCTCAACCTAAGTGAAGCCCTGTGAAACTAGTCTAGCCTTGTTGCGAATGACAATCCCATCCTCACTCTACTTGTTTTTAAACACCTACTTGGTCCCAATGATATTATGACCAAATGGGGGCTCTACAAGCTGCCAAACTTTGTTCATCTCAAAGTTTTTCAGTTCCTCATGCATAGCATTAATCCATGATTCATCGGATAATGCATGAGTAACATCCTTTGGCTCAAAAGAGGCAACAAAGGCAGAGTGAAGGCAGAAAGAAGATAAGCCTGATTTTGAGCGCGTCACACGCTCAAATAGATTGCCAATGATCCGCTCAGTTGGATGAGAACGCTGAATGTGTCAGGGAGGACCAGAAGCAGAAGTGGCCTCTATGTCTTGAGGAGAAGAGGTAGGAATAGGACCACTCACTGAAGGAGAGTCCGAAGGCAAGGGCTGATCTCCCTGAGGTGCAGAAATGGAAATAGGAGGCACCTCAGGTGTAGAGGGGAATGGATCAGGTGGAACACCATCATCTCCATCATCCTCATCCTCTACAAAGATGGTCTCAGAGGGATAAGAAGAGCCTGAAATATCAGGTCTGGCTCCTAGGCTAGCCTGATCAAAGGTCATGTCACAGGTCTCTATGATCCTATTCGCGTCACAACTCTAGACCCTATAGCTACGAGAAGAAGTCGAGTAACCCAGAAAAATACCATCAGAAGAACGAGACTCAAACTTATCTAGGTTACCAGACTTCAAGATAAAACACTTGCAACTAAAAACGTGAAAATGAGAAACACTGGACTTTTGCCCATACCTCAACTCATACGAAGTGCGATGCAAATATGCTCTCAAGAAAACGCGATTGGAAACATGACAAGCAGTAGCTATAACCTCAGCCCAAAACTTCCTAGGAGTGTTGTACTCGTCTAGCATCGTCCTGGCCTTCTCAACCAGGGTCCTGTTCTTCCTTTCCACTACGCCATTTTGCTAAGGAGCGTATAGAGAGGAGAACTGATGCTCTAACCCAGACTCCACACAGAATCTTTCAAAGTAGGAGTTCTTGAATTATGTGCCATTATCACTGCGTAAGCTCGTAATGCACCTAGGAGCTCAATAGACAACCTACTAACAAATCCCCTGAGTGAGAAAAAGTCGCATCCTTCAAGGCCATGAAAAATACCCAAGAATACCTCGAAAAATCATCAACAATGACAAGGACATACCACTTCCCTCCTGTTGACTGCACTCTAGTTGGACTAACAGTGTCCATATGTAAAAGCTGTCCTGGTGCATCAGTCATTACTACGGTGACTGGAGAATGGGAAGCAGTAACCATCTTGCCATGTTAGTAGGGAGAGCAAACTAAGTCTTTGACCATCTTGAGTTTGGGCAAACCACGAATAACATCGCAGCTGCTAACTCTGGTCAAATGATCAAAGCCAATGTGACCAGGTCTCCTATGCCAGAAGGAGAGATCACGGGACTTAGAAGCAATCAAACACCGAAGAGAGTCTTCAGAGGAAACAGAAAAATCAGCACGAATGACTCTCCCAAATCTAGAAATCCCGCAAACCAACTCTCCTGATGAATCAAGAATTCTACAAGTATTACTCTTAAAGATTACCTCGAAAGAGTCATCGATAAGCTGAGAAACAGAAAGCAAATTATATTGCAGCTTACTCACTAAGGCAATGTCCTTAAGAATAAAATTTTTATTAACGGTACCTTTAGCAATGACTCTACCTGAAGAAGTATCCCCAAAAGTGATCAACTCATCACCGGGGGCTCGGACTAGGGAAGAGAACCAACGGGAGTCTCCGGTCATATAGCGAGAACAATCGGAGTCAACAATCCAAACAACTCCCTTCCCCATCCGACGGACCTGATCAAGCCAAAAGAGAGAGAGGACTCAGTACTGGGATAAAGTGAAACCTGGGAACCCAATACTGAACCACATGACGCCTCAAAGTACCAGCTACAGAAGAAGAAGAAGATTGGACTCTAGTGTCTCTCTGACGCTCGACTCTAACAAGATCAGAAGAAGCAACTCTAGTAGAAGATCTGGGAGCTATCACTGGTTTGGCCCGCTGTGGTGCAAAGGCCGGACCATCCCAACGAGGCTGCCTAAATCTTCTACCTGAAATCACCTCATGCCGCTGATATCTACCTCGATGGAAAAAACGAGGAATATCAAAAGTACAACGGAAAGACTGACCACGAGCAACTCCAGGACTAAAACTCGACTGAACAGTATGAAAATCAAGTCTTGGACGCTGCCCAAAAATAGGCGACTCTCTAACATGTCTAGTAGCAGTGTGTGCCATAGGAGCACTCAGAGTCTGGGGATGACTCTGAATACCTCTAAGAGCAGCAACACGCTCACGTCTTGTGATCTTTGTATGCCTAAAACATAAATCTACCAGGTGACCATCCTTCTTATAGAAGGTGCATGAATAGTTCACCTTACTAGAGGTAGAAGTAATAGAAGAAGCACCCTTCTGCACAGAAGTCCCATGGACACCCCAGCAGACCTAAACATAGTGGTACTCGCCCTAGGAGCTACCACAATCTCTCCACTCTTGGATCCACGCACAATGTTAGGAGGATGAGTTCTAGCGTGCTCCAAGTAGTCAAATCCTAGACCCTGATTAAATCTGCTAATTTTTTATTAGTCTATAATGAGATTTAGCTTCTTCTTACCGCCTACAAACTTCTCGAGAGTGCTCATGAGATACTCACACTCCCGGAAGAGAGAGGCACAAGAAGAACAGGGGTGAGAGGAAGAAAAAGAACCAAAAAGAGAAAAAGAAACACCAAAGACACGTGATTTTTCTTTCAAAGACACTACGCTTTAATCTTGAGGGCCTCACAAGAAACACAAGGAGCTTCTCTAATCCTATAGGCTTGGTCTTCTAACTTCTTCCTAAGCTCGACTTGGATTTTATCCAAGTCCCCCCTCAATCACAGAACAATGCAAGCAACTCTTAAGTGACTTATCTAGTAAGTCTTTATCAAGTTTAGCACACTTGATTTTTAAAGTTTCATTATCAAGTTTTAGTTGCTTACAGCTCTCACATGAGCTGACAAGGTCCTTAGAAGCATGCATCTCGAGTTCATCGTTTCTAGAATAAAGCTTCCTAAGGTGAACGCTCATAGCATCTATTTCAGCAAGTAACTTAGGGCAATTTTCACATGACGGAGTAGTATGAGCATGAAGAAAACTAGCATCTAAAGAAGAAACATCAACAGTCTGAGTGCTAGCATTCTTCGACCTAAGACTTTCAAGTTCATTTTGCACACTATCATGCAAAGTCCTTAGGTTCTCAAGCTCCACAAGCAATGCATCACACAAAATGCAGTCATCAGTGACACGGGAGGGAGAAGATCTAAGAGAAGCTAACTCCCGAGTCATGGTACCTACTTCCTTCTCAAGCTCTAGCTCTAGCATGAAATTTTTCTAATTTGCAAAAAGCTTCATTGAGCTAGTCATAGGAGGGTACCTCGTCCAAGTCACTATAGAGCTCGGAATCGCTGATGCCATTGGTGTCTGCCATGAAACACATGCCGGAGAAGTCTTCGCCACTTTTCTTCTCTTGTGGATCATCCTTGCCTCCGTCACTCCAGGTGTCAGTGTCGAAGATGCTAATATCGTCGAGAGCTGCGAGGACGCGGTGAAAGAGCTTCTTGTTTTTGGCAAAGTTGCGGTACTTCTTCTCGTGCGCCGGCTTGCGAATTGGAGGCTTTATGTTGCGGTTCTTGTCGATGTAGTCATTCTTTTCGGAACCAGTGGAGCCGTTCTTGCCCGTCTCCAATTTTGGACAATTTGCTCGAATGTGATTGGGGCCACCACATTCGAAGCAGGTGATCACACCTCCTCTCCTCCTCTCTCTAACCCTCTTGTATGCATGAGAGAATTTGCGAGCTAAAAGAGCAAGCTCTGTTTCTGGAAACTTGTCTAGACGTTCATCGCTTAGCTCGCAAAGGGCAGAGAGAGATAAGTCAGCAGCAGAATCTGTAGAGGAAGAGCAAATGGGATATGTGACTAAGGCCATCGAATGAGATTTCGTGTTACGAGAGACGACGTTGATCTCATGAGTCTTGAGACGCGAGTAAAGCCCGTCAAGAGTCAAGGTCGACAAATCGGTAGTGTTCTTGATGGTGGTCACTTTCATTTCCCAAATGCGAAGATCGAGTGCGGTCAAGAAGTGTCGAGCATTGTCCGAATCAGGGTATGTACAACCAACTACCCGGAGATCGCTCAAAATTTTTGTAAATCGACCGAAACACTCATCAAGACTCTCACCAACGTGTTGCTAAAACTTGTTGTACTCACGCATGTGTTGATCCTGCCTCACGGTCTTGATTTGTAGGGGTGGGCACATTTAAACCTAAACCGAAAAACCGAACCGAATTAACCGATTATTTCGATTTTTTCGGTTTTTGATTTTTGGTTCGGTTTTTATTTTGACGTTATTCAGTTTTTGGTTTTCGGTTCGGTTTCGTAAATTCGGAAACCGAATAACCGTTTTTACCAAACACTCGGTTCACCACTCGGCCCACTTGCCACTTCGCTAGATACTAAGCATCTCTACGCGACTATGCCTCTACGGTCCGTCGGTCCCCCGTCCCCACTTCGATTCGACAATTTCCCAATCCCCATCGCAAGTCCAAACCCTACCCAGCTATCTGGCTCCCTCCCTCACGGCCTCAACCCTCAATCCACTCGGACCACTCCGCAATCCGCAGTAGGTGGAGCCGTGGAGGAGCTTGGCGGTGACCAAATCTAGCATGTGCAGAGGCGGTCAGTAGCGACGTCGCCACGGCGGGGCCTCGGCCGCGTGGTCCTTGGGCAAAGGCGGCCGAATCTTGTACATGGAGGCGCGGAGGTGACGGTGGCGCGAGCGGTCCTCGTGTAGAGGCGACGGCAACTGCAGCCTCGGCTGCACCATCCACGGGCGGAGGCACTTGGTGGCAACAGCCTCGGCCGTGCGGTCCTTGGGCGGCAGCAATGGGGCACCATCCAATGGCAGACCTCGTGCCACACTGGCGCGTAGTCAAGTCGAGGGTGAGGTGGAGGACTCGTCGGTGGACTACAATGGTGTGCTGCAGCTGTCGCCTATCGCCATGGTTCCGGTTCCAGCTTCCACTCGACCGACGATGAGCTGGTGATGCACTACCTCCCCCTGGCTGCACCGGTCATCACCGAGGTCAAACTGCGGTAGCGCCTAGGTCTGCAATCAATTGATTGATCAATCTCAAGTGAGTTGGATCTTCAAACAATTACTGTGTTAATGGATGGATGGATGGATGCACGCGTGTGTGTGATTGCAGAGAAGGCGATGGGAGAGGAGAAGGAGTAACTAGCTGAAATTCGGTTAACCAATTAACCGAAATAACCGAACCGAATTAATTTAGTTATTTCGGTTCGGTTTCTGCGTCTATTCGGTTCAGATTCGGTTTTCAGAATTCAAAAACCAAATTTTTCAAAAACCAAAAAAACCAAACCGAAAAAACCGAATGCCCAGGCCCATTGATTTGGGTAGTGCCCTCATGGTATGCATCGAGGGTTACCCAAATCTCATAAGCAGATCTTAGGTGAGAGATTCTGTCATACTCACTGCGGCTAAGTCCCTGTATGAGAATATTCCTTGTTATAGCATTTGCCTCCACATCACCCATATTTCCGGCAGTGACGTGTTCATCGGCAAGAACATCATAAGGGAGCTTCACCTTCTGCCAAATCAAGAAGCCCTAGGCAGAGATGTATGATTCCATCCTCGACTTGCAAAGAGGAAAATCAATGCCGCAGAAAATGGGAGGCTTGGTGGAATACTTATCTGTCGCCATGGCTCTTGAGACCGGTCAAGATCTATGAGAAGAGCAGAACCAGCTCTTATATCAATTGAAAGATCGAGATGGCGAACAGAGGGGGGGTGAATGGTCACAAGAAACTTTTCTCCCTGTCAGTATTCCAGAAAAGCAAATGTAAAAAAATCACCTAAGAGAAAAGGGCAAAAAGAAAGAGATTCTTGAATCAAGAAAGATGGTAGTACTCCACAGGAGTAGGTGAAGGAACCAGAGTCAAGAACACTTTATGGCAGACAGCTTTATCCAACCAAGAATGAATACAGCTTTTGATCGGCTGAATAAAACTTCAAGAAACTTGGTAGATGTAATCTTGGGAAGGATAGAAACTTGAATCACAAACTGATTTTGAAGATTAATCCCAAAGATTCTACCTTTTGCCCGTAAGGAAAAAGCACTTCAAGAACATCAGAAAGAACAGGGAATTCGGTTTGATATACTCTTAGTCTCTTGATGAGCGAAGTCCTTGAAAGATTCAATCGCAAGACCCGGCAGGATAGAAAACCATACAAAATCAGAACACCAGATCAACAACTTAAGATCGCAAAGAGATGCAAGAACAGCGAAATGAGAAGAAGATGAGTTATCTTGCATAAAGTAAAAATGCGTAACTTAAATTGCGATAAAGTAACTTGCGTAATGTAAATGACAGAAAGTAAAATGCAAGTATTGAGATCTTTGAGTGGTAACTTGTATTTCTAGAAGTAGGGTTACAAAGCCACACAAACAAAAGTGGGCAAAGCTCAAACAGAGCACTCCAAACCTCTACAACCATTTCTTCTTCTAAAAACCACTATCAGGCGGAGGCTGCCCCTCCACCTCTATTTATACAACTTTTGGGCTACCTACCACCCTTAGATGCAGCCCTCAACCCTAGAGACTCATCTAAGGGCTAAGAATTACCCACTCACACACTCATGCAAGGGCTTACCCGAAACCCACGCCAACAAGGGGTTTTCTTGCATGGTTTCCCCAAGATACTACTAGACCCGCTAACTTGTCAACTAGACCGCAATCCAATGGCCCTCATGGACCCACGCAGAATCTAGCTAGTATATGCTCCTTTCCTTGCCTTCTTGGCTTGCCCGAACTTCGTCTCCGGCCATCTTCCGGCAATCACCCGACCGTTCTGGACCTCCGACGTACCTCGTCTAGTCCCGATCATTTTCTGCCTCACCATGACCCAGCACGTCATCCTGTAACCATCAAAGATAAGGAAACCTTCCACATAGCAATGCCCACTTACTTAGTCGCTGATTATCAGTAGTCAAACATTACTAAAACACAACCAGTCAGCAAAACCAGTAAACTTAAGCTCATCAGATTAATCACTTGACTAACCACTCGGCTAATCACTCTGCCGAGTCTAGAACAAACCCTTGGCTCTCAGCAGCGTACACAGTTAAGAAGAAAGCCAGTCAGAAAGCTAAGAGACACGCAGCAAGGACTGGAGGCACTCGGCACTCAGCCTTCACCAAAGGAAGAAAACTAGTCAAAAAGCTGGACGTGCTAGCAAAGACAGGAACCCCTCAGAACATAGTACTTAGCAAGGGAACCGGTCAGAAAGCCAGAGGAACTCGGCAAACAATGGCAGCACTCGGCACTTAGACAGGAAGACCAGTCGAGAAGCTAAAAGTACTCAGCAAAGAAACACGACTTGGTTGAGAACCATCACAATGCTTCAAGACAGAAATTTCAACTCGGATCAACCTTTCAATCTAGTCAACTTAGGTCAACCTTTCAATCTAGTTAATTACTCATCACACAAAGGTATAGACCTCCACATGGTCTTTCAATAAGCTTTTCACAAGCTTTTTCAAATCAACCCATTTCCTAAAAATATCAAAATACTAATTAGTGTTGACACATTAAGACTCCCACGACCATGGAAACAACTTTTCAAAAAGCTTTTCACTCTGCAGAGGTTTATAGTTTTACCCACAAGTTATAACCAACTATTTTTGCCACGTGATTAACACACTTCCTTTAGTGTGCGGCAGAGAGATTACAACACAACTGTTACATTACCTAGTTGTAACTTTGCACCAACCCAATGACAAGAAACCCTTACTCTGGCGGCAGAAGATATTTGTACAATCACTATACGATAAATGGTTATGCACCCTATTGTCCTACTTCTCCCCATAGTAAGGCGTGCACTGTTATATTGGCAAACGTTATTCCCAACACTTCGGTGAGAGCGCCCTTCGAGCAATCCATCTCAGAAAGCTCGTACTACCATGGCCTTTCAATGTGCAAAGCTAGCCCTAAGCAACTTAATAGGTTTAGGTCGTCGCATACTAGCACTTGTGGTTGTACGGATGTTCTTAGGTTTAACGAACATTATGTTCGGTCCTTAATCTGACACGCGCAAGAAATCTCCCCTATCTACGTGCAAGTTGCATGCACATTCGGCTATTGCTAGTAGCATGCTCAAGTCAAATTGTAGTTTTATTTTCATTTTTACCAAAATACTAGAAACCACATTTTCTATCATGTACAACTTTTTAAATCATCATGAACAGTATAGCCAGCTAGCGCTATTCGTTTCTCATTTCTAAAGCATACTAAGCAGATGCATATATATAATCGAGTATAACCATTTTGACATTATTAGATGTCTAACCATATCTTAGGGTTACCAAGGTTCACATGTTAATATTCATTGAGGAAATCCCATAAATTAAGGAATATGTCTACCAATACCCATAATATAGCAATGCTTATTGAAAATAGCTAGCGCATGTATAATAGTTTTGATAAAACAACATAAACACTGTAAAATAGTATGACCAATGTGATCAAAGGGGGTGCTTGCCTTGCTCACTGATTTCAGTTGAGAAGTCGGAGTCAATTGCCGTGGACCCTAGAATATCAGGGTCTACTTGTCGTTCGTCACAAGGCAATCGCAATAAGAAGCAAAAATAGTCAAATATTACCAATTTGCTATAGTCGTGATTTTCGACTTTTAAGCGTGCTACTAGTCATTTTTTAATAGAAGTTTAATTCATAAGAAGTTTAAATTTTCACCTACTATTCAGAACAGAATATACATGATTTTTATAAAAGTTTTATATTCTAGTTTTAAAATTTATCGTGGTTAATTGCTATGGTCACAATTATTTGAATTTTCAAATTGAAAGGAATCAATTCTATGATGAACTAAAGTACAAAATAATACGTGAACTTAATTATTTCTGCATAAACATAGAGTACATTACTCTCTCTCTCAAGATGTATGCATTTGAATTTTGAGTACATTAGAATATAATCTATTTTTGAATTCAATTCAAACTAAGTCCAAATCAAAATACTTTTGCACATTAGATTCTTAATGGTCTCATGAGTATATTAAAATTTGTTTCATCAAATTTGAAGCTCGTTTGCAAAAATTCTTAATTAGAGCATATCCTAGGTTGTTATTTAAATTTGAATTTGAACTCATTATAGAGGTCTAAAATTAAATATTTTTCATATTTAGAAACTACATGATTTAACATGAATTTAGAAACTTGTTTTACTAGATTTAGAGCTATATTGCAGAAGGTATAGTCACCTGAAGTCAATCAGGTATAAAAAATGCCCTAAATTGGCAAATACGCTTTCCAACTTGGAAAGCGTATTTTACCATTTTTCACGGGTTTTTGAATTAACTATACTGGTCGACATGTGGGGCCCATGGGTCAGTGGGGTGGGCTCAGTTGTGAGGGTGAGGCTCACGAGTGTGGCCTACTCGTCAGCGGTCAGCTTGCCCAAGAGGGGTGCGGTTGATGAGTGGGGCCCACTTGTTAGAGATCCGAAACAAGGAGAGGTAGAGGGAGGTTCATCGGTGCTTTGGGTCTCCTTGCCAAAGACCGGTGATCGTCATTGGGGCAAGCAAGAGGGGGTTAAGGAGGAGCTAAGGGACTAGTTAATTTAGGCAGAACTCGACCGAGGGAGTTATAGGTGAAGAGGGGCGGTGGTGAGATCGGCGGGGAGCTATAGGAAAAATGAAGTGAAAATTGAGCTCGACAATAGGGGAAAAAACTCTAGGGTGCTCAAGAAATTTTTTCCATTAACTTGGTTGCTCGGAGGCCGGTCGAGGAGGTGGAGCACTGTGCACTGGAGCCGAGGAAGAAGGGGGAGGGATCAAAGCAAAAATGGAGGCTCGGTGGCCCTGTGCTTTGGTCGAGAGGGGGGTAGAGGGGTGTGGGGGAGGTAAGGCGAGCCTAGGAAGCTTAAATAGTAGAGGGAGAAGTCGGTTGTGGCGTGTACGCGTGGAGTTGGGGCAAAACAAATGTCGGTTGTGGCCATGGTGTCGTGGCACGCGAGAAGCTGGCGCATGCAATGGTGGTGTGGCACTGGAGCTCTGTCCAGTGGGTTCGAGAGAAAGGAGGTGATGACAACGAGGCAAAAAGGAATGGTAGTACATGCGGAAGAAGGCGGTGCACGGCATAGGCACAAGGAGCGAGCGCAAGGGTGCAAAGCGTGGGCTCGAGGACACAGGCACACAAAGCACGCACGGCACACAATGCAGCATGGGCAGAGCATGCACATAGTGGCTAGAGAATGGAGCGGGTAGACCGGGCGCAGTGTGAGATGGTGTGGGCGCGCGTTGGGTGTGTGCTAGCACGGTGGCTCGCTGGCAAGCTGGCCCAGGGGGGCTAGGTCCATTGTCAGTGAGGGAAAAGCCAGGAAGACGATAATGGCTCTAGCAGGTGGACCCAGTGGCTTAAAAGATGACAAGTGGGCCTAAGAAGAAAGAGAAAGGGGGTTTTCCCAAATTGGCTTTTGGAAATAATTTGTTTTTGGATTTTATTGGGATAAAAAGTCAACTTATAAATTTTTCAATTTTTTTACATGATTTTGAGGTCATCACTAAGTCACCATAAAAATTTGATAGGATGGGCATACATGTACAAAATTTGAAAATTCTAACAAGGCTGCTGTCTTTGTTTCCTTTTTGTTGTTTTTGATTTTCCTAGGGTAATAATGATTTCAAAATCTTCTCAAACTTTTAGGGGATGATTTGACAGTTAATTAGGACTTAAGTAATTTTTTGGAATATTTTATGTTTGTTTGATTTTAAATTTTAAAATTGAGACTTCACTTCATTAACAATTAAAGAATTTCTCTTAAATGGCAAAACCCAGATTTTCTTATAATAACAGAGGAAATTAATATATTAAGCCAAAATTCAAAATTTAAATTCTGAATTTCACTTCTTTTTGTTTTGGGCTGTTACAATTTAAACCTAAGAATTTGGTGCGTAAAGAAAGAAGTATAACTTTAATATCATACCTTCTGAATATTTTTTTGGAATTTCAATTTCAAGATTATCATTCTTGATAAAATCTTATTTATAATTTAATTTTATGAATTTAATGCCACAAACGTATTTGTAATTTTTTGAACAGCCACATTTTTTTCTTTTATTTTGCAATAGCCACACTGAAGTATGAATTTAATGCCTCAACCGTATTTGTAATTTTTGAACAGCCACATTTGTTTCTTTTATTTTGTAACAGCCACACTGAAGTATATCTTTTATCTGTAACCCCAGGTTTGGTGACGGGAAATCCAATTAACAATGGGGAGCTTGTTGCAACTATTCAATGAGTGGGAAATACAACTACTTGTGCTTCTCAGCTTCATACTACAAGTGTTCCTCTTCTTTACTGGCAACCTTCGGCAGCGTAGCACCAACATGCTGCTCAGAGGCACCATTTGGATAGCTTATTTGGGGGCGGACGTGGTAGCAATTTATGCTCTTGGCTTTCTCTCACGACACGAGGAAGCCACCAACGAAAGGGGCACATTGAGGGGAACCCACCCACTGGCTTTCTTATGGGCGCCTTTCCTGCTCATTCATCTTGGCGGGCAGGACACGATTACAGCTTTTTCCATGGAGGACAACACCTTGTGGTTGAGGCATTTGTTGAATTTGTTGGTCCAAGTGGGCCTATCCCTGTTTGTGTTCTGGAAGTCAACTAGTTGGCGCAATGTTCATCTTCTTGTTCCGGGCATCTTCTTGTTTGCTGCTGGAATCATCAAGTATGGGGAAAGGACATTTGCTCTTATGCAGGGGAACCTAAGCTACACAAGAGTCTCCATTGATGAAGAAACTAAGAAGAGAGACCTTTCACGATTAAAGCCGAATAATAGATATTCCGGAATTGTTTGCTTTGCTTTGCGTTTAGTGCCAGGCATCCGATATTTGTTTACAGGATGTTCCATGCGTCAGGGGAGCGATGATATTAACAAATTGCTCAGAACTGATGGTCATGTCGATGAAAGCGATTTGCCCAAGTTGTTGGATGTTGAACTTGGTATCATGTATTATGATTTGTACACTAAGGCAGCACTGCTTCGGACAAGGAGTGGCATTATACTTCGTTGTATATCTCAGGTATCATTTATGGTTGCTCTAGTGCTATTTGCTATTAGCGACAAACAACAATATCACAGCACATCTGACATTGCAATCACCTATATATTATTTATCGGAGGCTTTCTTCTGGAAGTTTGTGCGACGCTTGTGATGTTCATGGTGTCACCTTGGACTTGGGCATGGTTGGAGGCCCGAGAGTACCGTAGGCTCGCCCGCATGTCCTGGTTTCTTCTCTCCAGTGACATAATCGGATGGCCGGAGGGAAAGCCGTTGTGGTCAAACAGAATAGGGCAGTACAGTTTGCTGCACTACACGGGCTACGAGAAGCCCACTAGCCTTTCCCAACATGCGATGAGCATGATCAGGAAGGTGGCGAAGGCAGTTGGTGTTGAAAAGGGCAAGTTGCTTTGGTTGAGCAAGTTACTGGACACCAAGTACGAGGAGGTGGATAAGCAGATCACGGAGCGTATTGTGAAGGGGATTCTTGACGTCGTAGAAAGTCGTGGCCGGCAACAGTGGCAATACTTTGGTGGTTTGCTGAAGAGAATACTCACAGATACAACGGATATTGGTTTATTGATAATGTGGTTTCATATACTCACAGAGGTACACTTGAGTGAAGTTTCAGAAGCATTATCATGTGTGCCGGAAATAGTTGCTTTGGTCGATGTATGCCGGAAACTGTCCAACTACATGTTCTACCTTCTTTTTGCACTCCCAGGTTCCAAGCTCCAGCTCTCCCCTGTCAAACCTGATGATTATCTAGAGCGCCATGTCAGCGCGGTTAGCGGCTGGGACGACAAGGACGACTTTCGGCGTTTTCTCGAAGGGGGACTTAAATCATTTTCTGAAAGGCCAGAGCCGTGCAAAGAGACACTGGAGGAGATGAGAGACAATTGGATAAGGCTTCTCATCTGCGCCGCCGGCAAGTCCAGGCCGGAGATGCACGCGGCGCAGCTGAGCAGAGGAGGGGAGCTCATCACCTTCGCCTGGCTTCTCTTGGCCCACAACCAACTCGGAGATTCCGGGAACCACAGCATCGAACTCGGGGAACCACGCTAGGCCTTCCATGTTGCTCGAGATAATTCTGAGCAATATGACGTCAGCAGCTGCAGGTAACTGACGTAACTGCATGCACGCCTAGCTTATTTACGCTACGAAATTCTTTCTTTGAGAAATCATCTGAGTTTTAGTTCCTCAGGATTGGCTTCAGCTACCAATGCCATCATGTTATCGACTGCGTTGGCTAATTAATTATTTTTTTTAGGGGGTGATTTTTCATGTGTCGTTCCTTGGGCTGGTTGCCCTCATGCATGGCGCACAGGGAGCGTGCAGCTTGATCGATCAGGGAGCATCTGCAAAAATCCTGACCTGGTGATGATTTCAACCGTTGATTCTACGCATTTTTATCTTCCTGGGTATGAATTTCTTCGGCTTATGTTTGTGTGTGCGGCGGCACGCGCGGTCGTGCTTGTGTGATGATCAAATAAGTTGTTACATCAGTGTACTGTAATTTTCTTCTAACTACCCATGTAATTTTTTCAACCGTGAGCATGTAAGAAGTTTCTCGTATCGCCTACATGTTGTTCCTTACTAGCTTGTTAAAAGTTGTTTCCTTCTCCTCTCGCCTATGCTTTCGGGTGTAAGAACTTCGGCTTAGTCACTACAACACGTTCCATTTGTTAAGGCGTCTATAAATGCCCTAGACGCACTGTAAATGCATCTATGAATTGTGTGACGTAATAAAAGATTATAGTATAGGTTACAGGCTAAAAATTGCAAAAGGAATAGAAGATTACAATGACATTGTCCCAGATCTTATGTTTGCCTTCCACCAATCTCCAATCTGTTTTCTTCAATGATAAGTGTCCTCCCTTAACTAGACTGGCAATGAAGTTTGTGAAGTTGCTGGTTCTTACTCCACAGGGTTGACCATATTTATTGATCTTAACATGAATCTTGACTTCTTTATCCCCTTCCCAAATAGACAACATTTTTGTTGGGCCCCTAACTTTCCTTTTCTTGGCTAAAAGGAGCATTACGAAATTAGAATGTAAAGATAATACATAGATAATGATATATATTAACAATGAAGTAAGAAGACATACAAGAAGACTTCTTTGGCACAGGATGATACACCTCAACATCCTCATTAGTAGCATCACCCATTTCATCATAGTCATCAACATAGTCATCATCATAGTTAGCATTTATTTCAGCTTCACCATCTATGACATAGTTAGGATCTTCTAATTCGTCATTGATTTCAGCATGCAAGGTCTGCTACATACAATAATATTCACAACATTAATTGACAATCAACCTAAAGGCCAATACATCACATGGCATTAGGACAATTTCCATCCAAATACCTTTGTTCCCTCCTTTTGTGGCACCAGGACATTAGTTGCTAATGGTATAGTAGGAAGGTTCAACTTCTTGAGAAGTACATTGTTACTTGTAATCCGATTCTTAAGACTATGTCAAATGAAACTTTATCGCTTTTGCCTTTTCTACCTCTATTGTCATTTTTCCTCCCGCAAGACAAAATAAACATGGAATTAGAATATTGCAACAATTCTTGGGTATATATATAACTATTACAAAAGAATTTTACACTAATATGTACTATGAAATACTTTATAAAAGTTGTTATACCGTTTAGACTTGATTGCTTCATCTAAGGACTCATCAATAGTTACACCATTTATATCGGTCCTATACGAATGTTGTCATCACCAAAATCTGTAAGTAAGACATTATTTAAAGGTTCAACAGGCTCATTGAAGATATCTATATTCTCCTGATCTTCCTCATTTCTTGCTACCATGTCAAAAACATCTCTTGGCTTCGAAAAGGCCACAGCTTGCCACTCTTTGTCAATAGGATCTTGCACATAACAAACTTGTGTAGCTTGAGTTGCAAGAATGAATGGCTCATTAGATAGGTTATCACCAGTATTTAGTAGGTGATTGAAATTGACAAGTGTTATTCCAAACTTGTCCTTTTGAATACCTCTACCTTGAATGTATCAACCCAATCACACTTGAATAGCACAACTGATCCTTTGTTAGAGTAGTTTAATTCGATAATTTCCTTGATAACGCCATAATATGTGACATCACCTATAATTGGATTCTTGTCTTTTGCACTAGAAGCTTGATGTTCTTGCAATCACATTTACTCCAAAATTTTATGTGCTTTTCCCTTGCTATAGTTCTTTGTTTCAAATTTGTATCCATTTATAGCATAACTATTGTATTTGGACACAATCTTGTGTGGCTTTCTGGCCAAGACTTTAAGTTCCTCAGAAACTTCATTCCTTTTTGCAAGTAAGTTTTGAACCTAATAATGAAATAAAGTATTAATAGATACATCGGTTGATACGCCTATATTTAGTGCTAATATAAGGTAATCCTTTCTAAAACTTACATGCTCCTCCAACCATGTGTGAAAAGTTTCATGATGGATGCGCTCCACATCTCTTTTTTTAGGCGTTTGCCTATAGACAGTAATTGATGGTATTTCCTACACACGTTTGGGTAGTATCAGTGATATGTTAAAATGAAAAGTAAATATAAACATCAAGTTTTGAGAACATACTCAGCATAAGATGCAATGTGTTCATAATTGACCAATACATATCGATGAGCTTGAATCCAAGATATATGATCCAATTCAATGACGCAACGGCCCATCAATAGACGACCAACTCTTCTTAGATATGATATTTCACTCGAATATGTGTTATTTTCATCTTGATGTGCTCTACGAGTAAACCTAGTCTGACAACCATGCAAATAACGTGAACAGAAAGTAATGCTTTCATCAAGCACATATCCTTCGGCTATTGATCCTCCCGGGTGACTTCGAGTTCGAACCATTGATTTTAACTTTGACCAATACCTATGGCAACATTGAAGTATACATTCAGGCTATAATAATTACATATATTAATTTATCTAGTCAAGGGTATGAGTATAACAATATACCTCTCAATAGGGTACATATTTCGGTACTGAACAGGTCCAGCTAGCCTAGCCTCAGTTGGAAGATGGACACACAAATGAACCATGACATCAAAGAAGGCCGGTGGGAAAATCTTCTCAAGGAGGCAAAGTATTTCAGCAATATCAGATTCTAACTTTTGCATGTCACTCATAGAAATAACTAGGGAGTATATTTGCTTGAAGAAATTGCTCAAACGAATCAGTGCTGTGCAAACCTTTTCTAGCAAAATTCTTCTTATAGCTAAAGGGAGCAAGTGCTGCATAATAACATGGCAATCATGACTCTTAAGCCCAACTAGCTTTCTCTGATGAACAAGGACCTTGTTTTGCAAATTAGATGCATAACCATCTGGGAACTTAACTTGTTTTAATGTCTGACAAAACATTTTCTTCTCTGCTGTGCTCATTGTGAAAATTGCTGGAGGTAGATAAGTCTCGTTTCCTTGTGCTACAAGATGAAGATCTGGCCTTATACCCATCTTTTGAATGTCAAGACGAGCATTTATGTTATCTTTGGATTTATCTTTAGTACCAAGGAGTGTGTTCACTACATTATCAAATACATTCTTCTCAATATGCATTGCATCTAAATTGTGGCGTACTAGAAGAGTTTTCCAATAAGGTAATTGAAAGAAACGACTTCTTTTCTTCCATTTGGGCTCTAAGTTTTTATCCTCACTTCTCTTCTTCTTTGTAGGTTTCTTGTCACTGGTTTTTCCAAAAATGGTGTGCAAATCTTTTGTTTGATGTGACACATCATATCCAGTTAGAGGGATAGGCGCCTCTCTCAGCTCTTGAGTACCATCAAATGCATTTGCTTCGAACCTAAACTTATGGTCATGGGGTAGAAATCTGCGAGGGCCCATGTAGCATGTTTTGTGACCATGCTTTAAATGTAGGGAGGAGGTTCCAAGATAGCAATTAGCACAACCAACATTCCCATTTGTTTTCCTTCCGGACAAATATGCATGACACAGGTAGTCGAGAATTGTCCCAAAAGTGCTGACATGTAGTGGAACCACTATGCACGAGATGCATCATATGTTCTAACACCTTTGTGCCAAAATTCTAAAAGGTCATCTATAATCAACTGCAAATAGACATCAATATTATTTCGAAGCGAACTTGGACCAGGATAAGTATAGAGAATGAAATTTGATTGCTTCATGCATTCCCATGGAGGGACATTATATGGAATCAAAATAATAGGCCATGTGCTATGAGAGACACTTAATGTTAGAAATGAAATTTGAAGCCATCGGTTGCCAAAGCAAGTCTAATGTTGCGACATTCCGAACTGAACTCTAGAAAACTATAATCAAAGTCCTTCCATGCAGTAGAATCTGCTGGGTGTCACAGTAACCCATCCTTGGTTCGACCTTCACTATGCCACCTCGGTTGGTCGCTATTTTGAAGACATGAATAGTCTTTGAAGCCTTCTTTTAAGCGGAAAATGACGAACAACTTTCACAAGAACTCTATGGATGCATTTTCCATCAAGACTTACTTTCTCTGACTTCCACCTAGTAGCTTTACAAGTTGGGCAAAAGGTATAATTGGCATATTCTTTTCTATACAATATGCAATCATTTATGCATGCATGAATGTTCTTATAGCCAACACCAACATCTCTAACAAACTTTCTAGCCCCGTGATAGTTTTTGGCAAATTTTCACCCTCAGGTAGTGCTTCCTTTAAAAGTATAAGAAGTTCATCAAAACAAGCATTACTAATATTCCATAAATTCTTTATGTTCAAGAGTCTCACAACGAATTGTAGCCTAGAGAACCTTTGACAGCTTGGGTACAATTCTTGGCTAGCTTCATTAGCTAATTTGTATTATGTTTCTGCATCTATATCCTTGTCTTCGTCATCAGCATTACCGGTTGCATCTAAATTAACATCATAAAAAAAACCAGGTCCCTCTCTCAACATAGGATCTATTTCATCAGCCTGATCATTCTGAATATGAGGAGTTACACTACCATCTGTCGAAGAATACCAATCCTCACCATGATAAATCCATGTAGTATATCTAGGCATAAACCCATCATAAGTTAAGTGATCATACAAAATATCTTTCTCTAACCAGTACTGGTTCACACATTTTCTACATGGACAAAGGATTGTATTGCCCCTTGCTGATTTGGAGTAAGCAAACTCTATAAAATTCATAATACCTTTTTGTTAGACATCTGTGTACCTATAGTAGGACATATAAATAGTTACACTTAACAAGCTAGAATTAACTAACTTTTAAGCATTGCATTTAGAGCTAATTACCTAGGTGAACTCATCCACCCCTTGTCCATGCTTGGCTGCTTGCTAATCAATAGCTAGTTTTATGAAATGACGATCACGCAGCATTCAAAATTACCGACAAATCTCCAAGTAAACTCAACTAGGATATGTATTAAATTCAAACATGTGTGAACTTGGCTTGTAGCTCACCAGAAAGCAGAGCACAGGAGGGTAGTAGTGAGGGCGCCTAGGCTGGTGGCAGTTAGGAATCACAGGAGGCCAATGGGGGCAGGGATTAACACAAAGTAGTTTCCATCCTTAGCTGTCCACAACTACAGAAAACAAGAATGATATGCAAGACTGTCATGCTCAAGATGTAACAGGGACAAATAGGTCTAGGAGTGAAACACATGCTCTATTAGAAAAGAGTCTGCAAAGTTTGAGAAAGCCATAGAGTTTTCCAATGATAAAGCAGGTAAATTCTTACTTATCCCTTTGTTCTATATGCCTCAATTGTAGCTTTGAAGTTTATAATTAATCCATAAGCTTGGAGTTATCATATATAAAGCTTCTTGTATACTGACACAACACTCTTTGAATAATATGTTTTATATGTTCAGCGAAATACTAAGTCATTATCTTGAAGTCAAGGAAGCGGTGAATAATGCAAAAATCTGTACAAACTAATGTTGGCCAAGATGAGCATAGGGTAATATAATTAGGCACCACTTGCTTGCATGGTTAGGTTTTCACAGCAACTTGATCTTGATAGAGTTCATATTGCAATCTGCTCTTAGTTTACTAGTGTCGGTGGACCATGATTGATTTTTTTCTTGTGTTTTTTTAGGAGTGCTAAATATTCAAAGGTGTTGGTTCATCAGGTGCATCATATTTGACTACTTTCTGGGAATCAATGCGACTATATATATATATTCTGCAATAGCACATTAGCACAATGCAATACATGACACGCCAATCTAGAATCAAACAACTGCTGCAAGTAAACGCGATGAAGCATCGATGCACAACTTGAATGTGGGAGTAAGGAGGTTCAAAATGTACCGCACTTGAAGGAAAGTGCATCCGAATAACTTTGCAAGAGAGCAAGAAGTTAGCGGGACACATGAGAAACAACAGATTGATCCCTAGTTAAATCACACAATGCAAGAATATATAACAAGTTTTTTAACTATATATAACAAGTTACACTACTACAATCGCCTCATCCAGTGACCCCCTATCAACTGCCGGGTAGGCTGAAGTTGGCAATGATAATATTATCACTGTTGGTTCTAAATTCAACCGACAGTGATAATATTATCACTACGGTTCTAACTTCAATCGGCGATGATAAGAATAGTATAAATTTCCCAGAATGGAGGCAATATCATTGCCGGTTTAATAGAGAACCGGCAGTGATAAGAAGATATCACTACCGGTTTATATGTAAAACCGGTAGTGATTTATCATTGCCGGTTCGTCTATAAACCGTCAGTGATAAGACCATTTTCACTGCCGGTTTTACTATAGAACCGGCAAAGTGATATTCTTATTCCCCATTATTAGTTCGACATCTTGAACATAAGAAACATTGTAATTTATCTCTTGAGAACATATGAAAGCATAATTAGTTAAAAAGCAGAACATATTAAAAATTTGTAATTTATCTCGTACAGAACATTTACAAAATTTGTAATTTGCAGGATATGTATTAATTAAAATACAGAACATTTACAAAACATAATTAGGCATATCGTCCATTATTACATATTTAGTCCTAATTATAACAGGCCAACGGCTATTAACCGTTTGAAACCCAAAATGGCGTGAAACCCTATATCCAAAAGTAAATGCTGCTGTCCTCGTCCTCCTCCTCGTCGCCGGAGTTGTCGCCTGATGACTGATCGGAGTTGCGGCGGTGCTTGTCCTCCTTCTCCTCCGAATCCGACGCAGGACCTCGCCGCCGTCGCCCTCCTCCTCCTTCTCCTCCTTTGCCTCCTCTTCCTCCTCCTCCGCCTCCACCTCCTCCTTCTCCTCCTCCTTCTTCTCCTCCTTCTCTAGCGATGGAGCGGGGCTTTGCCCAATACGTGCTCGCTTCTTGGGGGGTGCCATTCTTGCTTGAAGAGTGGATTGTGAGGAGTGGTGCTTTAGATTAGGAATGGGCATTATATAGAGGCAGAATGGGAAGAACAACGATTAGCGAAGAATGTGAAGCGCAGCGGTTGGCGCGCGGAAGAAGCGCAAGCGCAGCACGAGTTAGCGGCGATTGGAAGGTTCGACGTATCACCGCCGGTTTGTATTACCAACCGGCAAAGTGATAATCGATTATCTCTGCCGGTTTATACCCAAAACCGTAGTGATATATTCTTCTGGTTTAATTTATAACGGCAGTGATATTGAACTTTACGCCGGTTTTCTATTTAACCGCAAAGTGATATGCATTTTCTGCGAACCCAATTTTCGCGTAATATGACCTTATCATCGCCGGTTACTGCGAGCCGGCAGTGATAAGCTATTTTTCGCGTAATATGACCTTATCATCGCGGTTCTGCGAAATGGCGATGATAAGCTATTTATATAGCAATCTCCACCGGCCGAGCGCTTTTTCCTACGAAAGCGTAAGAGAGGAGCTCTTTGCTCGATTGTATTTTTCTTGGTGAGGTCTTCTTGAAAATTTGTGTTAGTATTTTTTCATATTTTCATTGAGTCGACATCTTCTCCGACCGAGCAGAACAAAGAGGAGCTCTGTTTTGCTCGGTAGTTATTATCTTGGCGAGTTCTTTCTTTGAAAAATTGTATTAAAATTTTTCGAGGTTCTTGACTTGATCTATGTTATATTTGTCGTAAAATTTTACTTTCTGATTGCTATAGATGTTGATAATTGCTGATTATGCGGTGTGAACATTTTAGGTCGGTAGTGCTCAAATTAAGATCTAGCTAAATTATTGAATAAATTATAATTCATATCCATTTTAGTGATGTAGTGGATGTTTAAGTAATGAAAATTGCTAGATGGAAAATTATGCATAATTGTAATTAATTTAATTAATGAAAATTTGTTATATGGATTTTAAATAGTAAAAATTTCTAGATGAATTATAAATAGTGAGAATTGCTAGTTGAATATTTAAATAATGAAAAATGGTAGATGGATTTTGCAATAATGAAAGTTGGAAGATACATAATTATTTAGAAATATATCCTTATATTCAATTATATGCTTGTTTGTTGTAGATTAATTTAATTTAATAGCAAATAGCTACATAACAAAATAAAATGAAGAAATCTTCTAAATAATTAAAAAATGCTAGATGGATATTTAAATAGTGAAAAAGGTTTGATGTATTTTAATATATATAGGCAAAATTGCTAGATGTATTTGTAAAACTAATCATTTACAATTATATTGTTATTTGCGTTATGTGCTTATAATGTGTTTATCGTTTTAATTAATTAGTAATGCATGACTCTGTAAAGAATAAATTATTTTGATATCGTTTGTTCATATCTTGAAATGTAGTTTGATATAATTAAGCGTAGATGGGTGAAGGTGGATGTATGACACTAATCGTCATGGTCCGTAGTTCTTTAATGGTGTGACTTGTTTTCGAATGCTAATTGCGGCACACAAGTCGAGAAACCTAGCGGACTATATGTGTTGTCCATGCGTTCATTGCAAAAATGAGAAGATGTCTTGTAACATAAAGTCGATACGTGCACACTTGCTTCGAAGGGGTTTCAAGGCTGGCTATACCTGTTGGACCGAGCACGGTGAAGATGATATTGTACATGAAGGGCAACATATTGATGAAGATGACGGAGACAACGATATGACGGCGGTGGAAGATGCGTTCGTTGATACCCACGAAGATGATCTAGATCAAATGCTGCGTGATGGGAAGGGGGACTTCACGAGTGAAAGGGAGTTTAAAAAGTTCCAGTGTATGGTAGAGGACTCTACTACGCCATTGTACCCGGGCTGCAAGGAGGAGCACAGAAAGCTGCATACCGTGCTTTCACTACTGCAGTTGAAGGAAAGCAATGGTTGGTCCGATAAGAGCTTTACTGAGCTGTTATGTCTCTTGGGGGACTTGCTTCCAAATGGTAACGTGTTGCCTTCAACTACGTACCAGGCCAAGCAGGTTGTCTACCCGTTGGGACTGGAAGTACAAAGAATACAAGCATGTTCAAATGATTGCATATTGTATCACAATGAGTTTGCAGACATGGATGCCTGTGTTGTTTGCAAAGCAAAGCGGTATAAGGGCAACGCAGCATTTATATCGAGAACGAAGATGTCGGGATGAGGCGAAGAAGAAGAGGTGTCCCGTAAGGTGGTGTGGTATTTCCTATAATCCCCGTAAAGCGATTGTTTGCGAACAAAGGCATGCCCAATTGCTACGATGGCACGTCAAGAGCATAAGAAGGATGGAATGCTTAGGCACCTGCCGATTACATGCAATGGAGGAACATCGATAGAAAATATAAGAAGCACTTTGAATATGATGTGAGGAATATAAGGTTCGGGTTGAGTACAGATGGGATGAATCCTTTTGGCAACATGAGTAGTCGTCATAGCACTTGGCTGGTGACTTTATGCATCTACAACCTTCCTCCTTGGCTTTGCATGAAGCGAAAGTACATTATGATGCCACTATTGATCCAAGGGCCGTGCAACCCGGCAATGATATCGATGTGTACCTCAAACCATTGGTTGAAGATTTTCTAATATTGTGGAACGATGGTGTACGGGCATGGGATGAGTATAAAAGAGAAAACTTTATCCTACGGGCATTATTGTTCATAACCATTAATGATTATCCTACTCTTGGCAACTTTGTCGGGCAGACGACAAAAGGCTTCAACGGATCGCCCGGTTCGGATGATATAGCTAGCCGGTGGTGAAGAACTGCCGAAAAATGGCTTACATGCGGCATCGTAGGTTCCTCCGCAAGGATCACCCATACCTCAATAATAAGAGAGCTTTGACGGGACAAAGGAGACTGCCTTAGCTTTGAAGAATCATACTGGGAAACAGATATTTACCGCTGTAAAGGATCTTACAATTATTCACGGAAAGGGAGCCGGCAGTACATCTATTCCGACTTCCCGGGATAAGGTTCCTTTATGGAAAAAGAAATCAGTATTTTGGATCCTACCTTATTGGCAGCACCTGGAAGTTCGACACGCAATCGATGTCATGCACATAGAGAAGAACGTGTGTGATAGCTTGCTTGGTATCTTCTTGGACATACCGTAAAACGAAAGATACACTTCAAGCAAGGATGGACCTCAAGATATGAAATCGAGGAAGGAGGCAGATCATGAAGAAATGGATCTGAGCAAAAAGTACCTTCCCGCACTGCTACACTTTGAGCAAGAAAGAGAAAATTAGCATTTGCGAATGCTTGCACGAGTCAAAGTTCCGTCTGGTTACTCGCTAACATAAAGAGACTAGTCTCAATGAAAGACTTAAAGTTAATTGGTATGAAGTCTCACGATTGCCGTGATGATGACACTGATGCTTCCAATTGCAATTAGGGGGTTCTACCAGAGAAAGCCTGAGACCCAATTATCAAGTTGTGTTCATTCTTCAACGCTATTTCACAGAAGGCCATCAATGCATTAAAACTAGATAAGCTGCAGGAAGATGTGCTCCACACTCTGTGCAGGTTTGAGATGTGTTTCCCTCCATCTTTTTTTGATATTATGGTCCATCTCATTGTTCACATTGTGAAAGAGATACGGATTCTTGGTCCCGTATTTCTACATCGGATGTACCCTTCGAGAGATTCATGGGGTTATAAAGAAATATGTTCGTAATTGAAATCGTAGGAAGGTTGCATTGCCGATGGTCGGGGAACCGAGGAGGTCATTGAGTTCTGCGTCGATTATATGGATCTCAAACCGATTGGTATGCACGTATCTCGGCATGAGGGAAGGCTACAGGAAAGGGACACTTGGCAGAAATCAAGACGTACTAGCAATCTTGCTTCATTCTGAAGCACATTTCGCAGCTTTTGGGACAATCGGTTGTGGTGGCCTCGTATGTCAACATGCACAAGAACGTGCTATCCAAAACAAACCCGAGAGGTCGAGGTTTGGCTCATGAGAAACAGAGATAATTTCGCGATTGGTTACGTAGACACATGATGCGTCACGGAGATAGATCGCACTCGCTTGAAAGTGTTGGCTCGGGGACCGTCAACTACAATTCGGACATTGAAGGATCGACATAAATGGTTTTACATTTTATACAAGAGCGCAAGATAAAAAGAGCACCAATCAAAATAGCGGTATCCGTATAGATGCCTATGACAAAGAATGAAAATAGGCAAACCTACTACGGATTCATAGAAGAGATTTCGAGCTTGACTATGGACCTTTGAAGATCCCTCTCTTCGGTGCCAATGGGTCGACTTCCGTGGCGTGAATATCGTTGGGCACGGTATCACTACCGTGGACCTCAAACTCGCTCGGATCAGAGAAGAACCATTCGTGCTTGCTAATTACATTACAAAAATCTTCTTTTGGCCGACCCGCTAACAAGGAGCGCCACGTGGTTATTCAAGGAAAAAGAAGGATTTTCAGAGTTGATAATGTTGTCGACGAGGAAGAGTACAACCAATTTGATGAACTTCCCCTTTTGGAGAGGACATTGACCTAAGTACCAAGGAAGAGAGCGACGGCTACGCATACATCGCCGCAATCATAACGAAGGTCGAATCGTAGCTTAGTTGTAGTAATGAAATGTATACTTTCTTTTGTATGAACGACATGTTTATTTTCTCATATGTAACAATTAATGTAATATATGTAATAATAAAAATTGAGGTTATGCTTTCTTTTGATCAAATTGAAAGTTTCACTTAATTGGTGGAGACTAGCATATCCTTTGCATTTCGATTTTTGTGATTTTGACTGCACTTGAATTTGTTTGAATTTGACATTTGTGTTCAATTTGCAAGCATTATTTGATTTTTGAAATATTAAGACTATTAAAATAGTTAGCAATCTGATTTTTATAATTTTAGAACCTAATAAAATTTGGGGAAATATTTAAATAAAATATTAGATGTCCTATAGTATGCCTCCAAAAATTTTAAGAGAATTTGGATCAAATTTAATAGAAGTTGGCGAGAGAGCTTATCCTTGGGTTCTACATGTGGACCCAAGTATTCCATTATCCTTTGCCGGTTGTACATATGGACCGGCGGTGATATTCACTATCACCGCGGTTGTACATATGGACCGGCGGTGATATTCCTATCACCGCCGGTTGTAATTATTGACCGGTGATATATTATCGATGCCGATTGTTGTGTAGAACCGGTGATAGTCCACCTATAAATATTCAAACACCGCGCCCTCCTTTTAGTTACCCTAACCCTAGCCCGCCCTCCTCTCACTTTTACATTGCCGCCTCGGAGCTCCCGTCGCCGCCACGCCTCGGACCACCGCCGTTGGCTCGCGTCGAGCTCCCCGCCGCCGCCTCGACTTGGGCCGCCGTCGCCTCGCTCGCCTCGGACCGCCGCATTGCCTCGCCTCGGAGCACGTCGCTGTCACCTCCCCACTATCGCCTTCACCTCCACGTTGTCTCCCCACCGTCGCCTCGACCTCCCCACCGTCTCCCCGCCGTCGCGTCGACCTCCCCGTGTCTCCCGCTGTGGTACACCTCTTGCGAACTTATGATAGAGGCCCGAATGTTGAATGTTGCTTGATGTCCCCGCCGTCACCTTGGTACTGCTCTTGCGATGTGTGAATGTGCAAGTGCAGATGTGAATGTGCAGATGCGAATGTGAATGTGATTGTGAATGTGCAGATGTGCATGTGCAGATGCGAATGTGCAGATGCTAAGGGGCCAGTCAATTCGTTTGGATTGGGGACCTAGCATGTGGGTATAGTGTTCAGTGAGGATTTGGGACTGCAATAGACAATTTGTGATAACTAATCTGTGATGATTCTAGGGTTATCAATGAGATAGACATTTATTCTAGGGTTATCAGTAAGCTTTTGTCTGGTAGTTCATATATTGCTACTATCTTTCCGATCGCATGCATACATTGCTGATCAATTGGCATATTTGATATATATATATATATATATATTGATCTGAACAATAATAACTGAACACTACTTGGCTTAAGAACTTTAATTACAGTGAACATTAAAAAATCAATTCTTGTTGTGCATGATAAGGTGGTAAGGATTTGAGGCCTTATTTACTAGAGTATTTGTTTTGCACATTTGTGATTGACGTGAAGATTCTAATCTTCATTCAAACCCTTAAAATCTAAGAGCAAATATATACACATATATGTTTTACTTCCATTCGGCCATGGTAGGCTTGATTCATCTCTAGAATGCCATAGTCTACATAATTTTTGGCATCTTCACAATTATGTCAGATTGGCCATTTTTTAATCATGCATTTGTGTTTGATCTTTTGGTCAACTCTTTTGATATATTAATCCTGAATTAATTTACTTCACTGGGAATTAATCAATAACTAAGGTAAGGTTGTCACAAATTAATCTATTACTCGTCCCTTGTGGCGAGGAGGGCCTTTGGGCAATCCGACATCTGAGAACACTCAAAATAAACAAGTTGAGCTTTATGCTAGTTGCCTTGTTCATTTTTCTACCCTTCTTGATATCACTGATACTGCGTTCATTCTATATGATGTAATCTGTTATTATGAATCAGTATGGAATCATGTGCTATTTTGATCATTTTGGTCTATGGTTATTTATATTGCGACCAAAAGTAAACTTCAATTTGGTGCTTTGTAACTGTTCTTGAAAGATGTATACATGTGTTGTAAATATTTGTTTTGTAAAGATAAGTGTATGTGTATTATTTCATTGCATTGTACTTTGGACTTGTAATATTTGGTCGGTTGGCCACTACTTGTAATAGTAAGTAGTTGTAATAGTTGTAGTTTATGTTTATACTGTGACAACTGATTAGTTTCAATCCCGGTATGGATATTCGGAATGGAATCGAAACTCTCATGGACGCGTAAGTGTGTACGGTGCGACTATTTGGCTCATATTTGTTTGAGTGAGGGTCATTTAGTCAATACTCCGTGCACGGGACTTTTGGGTGACAGTGAGCGTACACTTAAGTGGAGTATGGGTGTCCCCTCTAAGTCCAACTCATGTGTGAGGAATCGATTCATATTTTTGGGTGCCCACGAGAGGTTTTCCGGGTGACTTTTGGGTGACAGTGAGCATACACTTAAGTGGAGTATGGGTGTCACCTCTAAGTCTTTTAAATATTTGTATGTGTTCTTTTAAATATTTGTATGTGTTCTTGATGGAGTATGGGTGACTTTTGGGTGACAAAGTGAGCATACACTTAAGTGGAGTATGGGTGTCACCTCTAAGTTTTTAAATATTTGTATGTGTTCTTGATTGGAGTATGGGTGACTTTTGGGTGACAAAGTGAGCATACACTTAAGTGGAGTATGGGTGTCACCTCTAAGTCTTTTAAATATTTGTATGTGGGCCTACCTATGTATGAAATTTCAAGATCAAATTCATTATATATCGAGTGTTACAAAAAAGAGAAAATTCTGACAAGTTTAAGAGTTTAAACTTGTCAAAATTTCTCTTTTGTAACTCTCGATATATAATGAATTTGAACCTACAATTTATACATAGGTAGAGCAATCTATGAAGTACATCAACAATTTTTTCATAATTTTTCGTGACTTTTGTTAGTTGGTGTGCACGATGTGTTCTTGATTGGAGTATGGGTATGTGTATTTTGTGATATGTGTATGTATATTTTGTTGACAAAAATGTATGTGTATAAAAATATATATTTGTGTGTATAAAGATGTATGTGTATAAAAGTGACACATATATATCACAATCCCAAAACAATCAGTACAAAATAATATGAAAAAAATTCATATATTCTTTAGAATATATTTGCTTAATAAAAATAATGAATCATTCTTATTCACACTAAAATGATTTTAAAAAAAAAGCTCACTGCAAGTTCAAGAAGCATGGCTACGGGAGAGTGTCGGTTTGCAGAGGTGAAGCCCGGTGGCGTGCTCACTTGACATGGAATGATTGTCAGCGAGCACGTCACCTCCGGCTTCACCTCTTGTACCAGACGCCTCCTGCGCCATGCTTCTTGAACTTTAGGGCTTATTTTTTAAAATCATTTTAGTGTGAATAAGAATAATTCATTATTTTTATTACAAATATATTCTAAAGAATATATGAATTTTTTCATTTTGAGATGTATATGTATCATGTGAATTTTTTTCTAATGTATAAGTATCATTTTAAAGTTATATGTGCACATGTTTGTAGCATGAGGTCACAACATCACTTGATTTCCTCTCAACTCTAACAAAATTACCATCGTTTGAATTCATAAGTTTGATGTCATGTAGCAACCATAAATGAATGCAATATAATTAACCCAATAACATTTCTGATTGCTAGGAATGGCCTCGAATCGGGACAAGTGCGAGAGGAGTTCGGCCCTAGAATATAGACGGTAGTAAGGCAGGTAGCCCAAGGGACTACCGAACCTCTGAGATATTGATATGGAGCAACCTGGCGCCACTGCCATGGACCAAGCTGACCCCACTGCCATGAGTGAGGTAAAGTATTAGTACGTTGTGATTCCCAAAATATTGTAGGGTCAGACGACTAATAACAAGATCCAATTGCAGGCTCAAACGTCTGATGAACAATGGCAGCGCACAGGCCGTAGTCCGAGCAAGATGCCTAAGGGTGTTCACAATATAGTCGAGCTCTCGGCAGTCGGGGAACTCGCTATACCGTGTCGTCATTGGCCAGTCAGAGACAACTGCGCAAGATTTGCTAGGGATAACGTGCCCATCAGCTATAGATCATGGACCGGCCGCGAAGGTGATCAGTGGGTGGTTCCCGATGACCTGAAGGACTTGCTATGGGACAAGCTAAAAGAAGTATTCCAGTTCCCCCAAGGGTCTGAGTTGGTTGCAAAAAGCGTTCACTAAGTATCATGTGCACATCGTGGAAGAATTGGAAGGCGATCTGAATAAGAACTATGTGAAGAAGAATGTCACGCCAAATTTTAACATGTTTCCAAAGATAAGAGAATTTTGGGAGGACTTTGTGGCGTACAAGAATTCTCAAGAAGCCCGGATAGTGAGTCGAAGAACAAGGCTAACGCGGATAAGAATATGTACCCTCACACACTAGGCCTTTGGTAGCTACGTGAAGAAAATACCGCATGGGATAGGTGCGAAGAAGAACTAACTCATGAGGCGCCACTCTGCGACGGCCGAGTTGAGTGAACGATCGAAGCACTCGTTGCTTGGGAGGGGGGTTTCTGTCTCGGAAGATGGCAGCTTGAGCTTCAAGAGCGATAGAGCCCAGGAAGTGTCGCGGAAAATATCAGATGCTCACGTGGAGTCTTCCTAAGGCCTTTTCAGGCCACGAAGGGAGAATGACAAGCTGACTGTTGCCCTGGGTAACAAGGAGCATCCTGGGCGCACCCGAGGAGTTGGTTTGGTGCCGTGGAAAGTAGGCTTCCCAGCTGACGCATCGTTGTACAAGCGGCCGAAAAGATTAAGAGAAAATCAACTGGATCGTCAAATACAAGATGCTGTGGCAAGAGCGTTAGAGGTACAGAGAGCGGAACTGGATAAAGTTGTGGAGCAAGCAGCACAGAAAGCTCTCAGCTCACGACCGCCACTCGATGACAACCCTCGGAACCTCAGTCACGGTGTTCGTAGGAGCAGCTGCGCGTCCACAGGGATTCCGGGACCGCATGGACTCCATTTTCCAGTGGATGACATCACAGAACCGACACCGTGCAAGTTGCATTTGTCCGCACATGGCATTACTATCAAGGTGGCTGATGGAAGGGCTTGGCCATGCGGCTCCTCGCAGGTTCTGCACTGCCGCCCAATACCGTTGGGATTCGCCAGGGTCGAAGTAGACAGTGTAGTCCGACAATATCGCAAAATGGAGGTAGAGATTCCTAGCGAGGATGGAAAAAACAAACTTGGAGAAAACAAGCATGGCTTTCTCGCGTGGCGCAAGAGCTTGATTATGTTTGGCTCGGACGATGAGGCCGACAACGACGACGATGATGATGAGCCGCACTCTCCACACGCAGACCTGTTGCCTAGGAAAAGTGCAACTCCTCCGCCGGCACCATCCAGAAAAAGTCCAACTCTTCTGCCGACACCAGTTAGGAAAAGTCCAACTCCTCCACCGGCACCATCCAGAAAAAGTCAAACTCCTCCGCCGGCACCAGCCAGGAAAAGTCCAACTCCTCCGCCGGCACATAAGAAGAATCGAACATCAGCACCATCTCGGAAGTCCGCATCGTCTTGTACCAAATCTTGGTCATCTGTGAAGTCAGCATAGCCTCAGAAGAAATTACCGGCCGAGATGACTGAAGAAGAACGAAAAAAGCAAATAAAGGCCGACGTAACATCTCACCTCCAAAAGGCGTCATCACTTGAGAAGACTAAAGTCGATGCTAATGCGCACAAGTTTTTCTTGAGTGTGGCAAAAGCCAAAGAGACAGGGCGGGCTTCTGAATCTTCGAAAATGTTGGACTACGAGCGCATCTCCGTAAAGCAATACTTGAAGATGGCTAGTGCCGAGGCGTTGATGTCGCAAGCTCAAAAAGATTTCATGAACAACCGTAATCACGAGCTAGGTCTAAGCTGGAAGTTCTTTTTGGGGCAACCGCTGGTTGCCCCAGAACATTTAGAGAACCTAACAACACAATTGCGGTAGCGTCCATCAGTCTGAAAAAGGGTATGGAGGCGTTCGGTGAGATACAAAGAATCGGATTTTCACAATGGGGATGGTGGGTAGAGTTTTCTGAATTGTATATGTTGTACCAAACAAGATGCTCGACGCCGCAATACTCGGATGTGGACTTTGTAAGTCTCTATTTATATTATTGTATATTCTTGTACCGTTTAACTGTATGTCTAGCTTCTTTTATATATATGTAGAATGGAGATACAGATATGTAGAGGAAATAAGAATGACAATTTAGGATTTATCGATCCGGGGCTTGTCAAAGAGAAACTCATCCGGCAGAGTCCACAGTTTGTTGAAGACTATTTATTTAATACTTTCTTGAAGCTGCAAAACAAAACCTCCGTAGTTTTACCCTATAACTTTCAGTACGTATTACCCTACTTCTAATATTGTTTTACTATTTTTGCGTGACACGGTGTGGGACTAATAGGCTATGTTAACATATATGTCTAGTTATCACTGGGTCCTCCTCGTCATTGAGTTAGATGCTAGCAGGATTTTTGTCTTGGACTCACTGAGAAAAGAACTTAATCTGTATCAAAATTTTTGGGACATGATGAACAGGTAAACTCGATCGTTGCGTTATTGCTCTAGTAATATTTTATTCTATTGTATTTAAGGTTAATTACTATTTAAAATCATTCACAGGGCATTCACACGATATTGCAAGAAAGGTGGTCGGCATCGTCCCTTCAGGAAAAATTTCAAAATAATAATAGACTTTCCATGCATGAGACAGGACCAGGGAAATAATTTATGTGCATACTACGTATGTACAAATATACATGCAATTGTCATGGAGAGTGTCGGCTATAACGAAGCCATGGTATATAATTACACATTCTTGCCTACTTTTCTTTCATTTAACATCTATCATCATTAATTAAATTTCTCTTTTCTTCAATAACAACGCTCCAAGATGAGATCCAATAAGTTACTGCTAACAGAAGTTTTAGCAATTCAAGAGCAGATCGCTGGATTCGTTCACGATGAGATCATCAATCCAAACGATGAGTTCCACCATGACATCCTCGATCCAAAGTGAACGAGATGTACTCACACTACATTTGTAAACAGACTATTGTAAAAACTAAATATTGTGATGCTTTAATATATTTTAATTATGATCCAACGATGCTTTATATACTATATATTTGAAGGCAACATATCGTGTGCACACAGACCTTCCCATGTACACATCGTGCACACCAAATAATAAAAGTCATGAAAACTCTGAAAAAAATTTGTAGATGTACTTCATAGATTACTCTACCTATGTATAAAGTTGTAGGTTCAAATTCAATACATATCAGGACTTACAAAAAAGAGAAAATTCTGATTTTCTCTTTTTTGTAAGTCCTGATATGTATTGAATTTGAACCTACAACTTTATACATAGGTAGAGTAATCTATGAAGTACATCTACAAATTTTTTCAGAATTCGGTTGTCACTGCTGGTTCGTCCAAGAACCGGCAGTGATATACATATATCACTGTCGGTTCTTCGTATAAGCTGGCAGAGATATACATATATCACTGCCGGATTCTAGTGTGAACTGGCAGAGATAGTCAAGTATCACTGTCGGGTTCTAGTGTAAACCGGCAGAGATAGTCGAGTATCACTGCCGATTGTACAATGAACCGACAGTGATATATATTATCACTACCGGTTCCTGAGCCGACAGTGATAACCCCTAGTATCATTGCCGACCAATCACTGCCGGCTCCCATAACCGGCAGTAATGGCGTGGATGAGCCGGCAGTGATGACCTATTCTGTAGTAGTGATAGTTCTAACTTAGGGAGTGGTCCTAGCCTTTATCAACAGATTAGATCAGGAACAACAGGATATCCACCACATATACCAGCTTATCAACACCCGATTTTATCTCAAAATTTGGGCTCTGGAGGAGTTTATCCAGGAGGTATGCCTTTCCAAACAAATCAGTACCCAAGAATCCAAATTTTGGATGCTCAAAGGACCATGTACATGGGAGATGTTAGTCATTCTCATCATTATGCTGAGGCTGTCTTTAAAGGACCCAAATTGGAGCTGAATTTGTTTATAGGAGATAACCCAGTGGGATGGATAGAGCAATGCGAAAACTTCTTTAAGATGGCAGGAACACCTGTAGAACAGTGGGCTAACCTGGCATCAGGGCACTTAACAGGGAGGGCGCAGACCTGGTTTATGGGAGTTGGAATTCCTTGGCAGTTACTGAGTTGGCAGCAGTTTAGTGCTATACTATGTGATTGGTTTTCGGAAGCTAATACACATGAGGCTGTTGAGAAATTGCAAAACATTAAGCAATTGAGCATGGTGGGAACATATATAGACTATTTTGAGCGATGTGTGGAGTTAGTGAAGCGTGATCATCCTTATTTACAAGAAACCTATTTACTAAGTTGTTTTATCGGAGGCCTCAAAGAAGAAATTAAATACTATGTGAGTAGTCATCAGCCAAAGGGATTGCTTGAAGCATATTGGTATGCCAAGCTAAGGGAAAAAGCTGCTATAGCCAAGAGACAAAGCTCAGGAAGTCAAAAGAACAAGTCACCACAGACTAATTCACGACCACCATATCACAGAGCAAACAATGTTGATATCTCAGAACTGGTAAAATCAGGACCATCTGATAAAAAAGCACACACCTGCTGGCATTGCAGTGAGCCATGGGTTCTGGGCCATCATCTCACTTGCAATGTGAAGAAAGCTTTGCATGCTATTCGGTTGCATGATGAAGAGGATGATTACAAAGAGGAGGATCATGAGGTTGTAGTGGAGACTGGAAATGTGACGGCACCTGGGAGTCCCAACCGAGCAGAGTCAAATGAGAAAGGACAACTTATGCAATTATCAGTTTATGCAGCTCAAGGAACTGCAGGTCCTGTCACCTTCTCGTTGTTGGTGAATATAGATAACATGCCAGTTATAACATTGGTACACAGTGGGAGTAAGAATTCTTTTATGGACTCTAAATTTGCTATTGAAAATGGATATACTCTGAAGTTCATGCCTAGCAAAGCAGTAACGGTAGCTGGTGGTGGAGAACTCATTTCAAAGGCTAAAGTGGATGGACGTGAATACCAAATTTAGAATATATCATTTGTCACTGCTTTTAAACTGTTACAGCTTGGAAACTTTGACATCATTCTTGGTGCCGATTGGATTTATGAACATAGCCCCATTATTTTGGATCTCAAGAAGAAAGCACTCACAATCAGGAAGGATGGTCATCCGGTTCAGATTCCACACTTTACACAACCAACCTCAAACTTCAACCTCAACTCAAAACAATTGCAAAAGATGGTGCAGAAGGGGGCAATAGGGTTGATCATACAAATCAACTTGTTCGATACTGGACAAAAAACTGATGAACCACAGACACATTCCGAGATTGAGGAAGTCCTTTCACAATATGAAGTGGTATTTGCTGAAAGAAAGGGATTACCACCAAAAAGGGACTATGACTATGGCATTCATCAGGAAGTAGGAGCAAATCCTCCTAATTTGAGTCTTTATCACATTCTTCACTATCAGCTCGAGTACAAAAAGGGAAGAGAAAACAAGGTGGCAGATGCTCTATCTTGGAAAGATCAAGGCAATTCAAATGATGAAACATGTATAGCTATCACACATGTATTTCATTATTGGCTTGAGAATGTAAAATGCAGTTATGTGAATGATGTAAAGGTAACCTGAATCCAGCAAGAGATCCAAAACCAATCCAATCCAAACTGCAAATACAAAATGGAAGTAGGTATTCTCAAATACAAAGGCAGAATTTATGCGGGGGAACAAAATGAAATCAGAACACAATTGTTGACAACCTTCCATCAATCTGTTTTTGGAGGTCATTCGGGTATAAAAATGACTTGCCACCAGTTGGAAAAGCTGATCTATTGGCCACACATGAAACAGAACGTTGAGTATTTTGTAAGAGAATACCCTGTGTGTCAGTTGATAAAGACAGAGCATGTACAACTTCCTGGTTTGCTTAACCATCTAGAAATACCGAAGATGGCATGGCCACATATTCCAATGGATTTCATGGAGGGTTTGCCTAATTCTGAAGAAAAAGAGGTCATACTGGTAGTGGTGGATCTGTTGATTAAATATGCACATTTTGTGGCTCTCTCACCCATATACTATGCAGCAAGTTATGCCATCGCCATTGTTACAGACAGGGACATCATCTTTCCTAGCCGATTGTTCCAAGAGATTTTCAAGCTATTGCGAGTGTCACTTCGATTCAGTACAGCACACCAACAGCAAACGAAGGGACAAACCGAGCATGTCAACCAATGTTTGGAGGCCTATTTGCATATTATGGTATTCCAAGAACTAAGAAAATGGCTCAATTGGTTAACATTTGCGGAGTGGTGGTGTAATACCCCATGTCATATTGTTTTAAAAGTCACTTCATTCCGAGCACCTTCTGGGTACCATCCCCTTCAATTAGCAGAGATGACCATTCCCTGCACTGTATCTGAGGAGGCTAAAGTCACTCTTGAAGAACAAGAAGGGATGCTAAAGAAGCTGAAAGTTAACCTGAGCCCAGCACAAAACCGGATGAACAAGTTTGTTAATCTGAGAAGGGCTGCACGAAGTTTCAAAGAGGACGATATAGTGTATTTGAAGCTTCAGCCAAACCGGCAAAACGTATTTGGATTGAGAGGTTTCCTCAAGCTTCGATCAAAGTTTTATGATCCTTTCAGAGTATTAAGAAAAGTTGGAGCTGTAGCTTATAAATTGCTTTTGCCGGCGGTTTCTGGTATTCACCCAGTTTTCCACATGAGTCAGCTAAAAAAACATTTTGGGAATCATGCTATTCCACTTCCGGGACTTCCACTAGTTGATGCTGATGGGAGAAACAAAACAGAACCTGATGCCATCTTGGATCGCAGAATCATACCGAGGAAAGGGATTGCTGTCACACATTGGCTTATACGATGGGTGAATTGGGCTGATGAGGATGCTAGTTGGGAAGATGCAAGCTTCATTCGGAGAACTTTTTCTGATTTCAAGACTTGAGGACAAGTCTTGGCTCAAGAAGGGGGAAATTTCAGGAGCTGGAGGGAAGAAGGTTTCAAATTGCTGAAGAAGAACTGGGAAGAAAAATGCAGAACAAGTCTGCAAGCAGTTGGTTGCTTTGCCGATTTTCACTTAAAGAAAATCCACGGGTGAGAAACAGTCTGAGTTGGGAGATTCTCATCCAACGATCAATTGACGGGATCAGTGATTACCGAAAAGTAATTTACCTGATGTTGTCGTTTCTTGCTTTTGCTGTGAGTTTGTTTTTGTTTTACTGAACTCTTGTTTTGATTGTACTGCTGTAATTCAGCCGGGGTATAAAACCCTGTGAGGAATGAAGTTGAGATATCCTTCTGCATTATCTGCTAGTTCCATATAGAATAGCGTAGAACCCTAGCGTTTATTCCTTATGTTCTTCTTTTTCTAGCGGCTGGAATACCTCTTTTGCAGGTTTTTTTGGTGATCTGATTCGGATTTCACAAGGGTCCTGACACCGTGCCAGCCATCCCAGTGGCTACGTTGCGTACCGACACTAATGTACTCAGCGTGCACCAGGTGTTCGAGGAAATGCCAACCGCTCCACCCGCTGTTCTCCTAGGCTAGGCTTCCGCCAGGCCGGGCCATGTCATCTTCGCCTTCCCCAGCCATGTCGCCGCCAACTCCGCCAGCCATGGCGACGGGCTTAATCACGGGAGTCTCCTCTGTCTCTACGATGCACACAGAGGCATTCGACGAAATGCCCCTCCAGATTATAGCCGTGTTTGTGTTATTTTTGCTCTACTTTATGTGTGCGTTATATGTTCGTGCATAGCACTGCTCAGCTCCAACAAGATGCAGAACAACAGAGTTGCTGCATCCAAACGGGCCCGGTAGTATAATGCATTGTATAATTTGTATATCTGAAATTTTTGCAGTAGTACTCGGATCTTACCTCCTTTTTTCTGATGCAAAGAAACAAACAAACAAAGGTGCATGGTGGAATAATGCATCGCTGCTGTTCCTGTCACACAGTAGCATGGGCTTACTTATTTGTGTGGCTATTGCCCTGACGGTACTGTTTCTTGAAGAGCAATAGATGCATCACCCTCAACGACCTGTCAACTAGTACTACTACTGCTCTGCAGGGGGTTTGTGGTGATTATGTAATCACGTACATGTGTCTATGTGCGCTTGGGCAGCCTTTTCGAAGAATAACTCAATAATGTTTCTGTAATTTATTTTTTTAATAATTAAATTTGATGCACAGTGAACCAATATTTACAATGTTGGCATGTATCAGAACATATATTAATCTTACTTTCTAATGTTACTCTCCTGCATTTTCTTTGACATGTTGGTTTGATGTGCATGCAAACTAGGTGAAAAAACATAAATTAAGAACTGCTAAAAAATATTGCCGTTAACATACAAAGAAGATTTTTCTTTTATTTTGCAACAGCCACACTGAAGTATATCTTTTATCCAAAACCCTAGAGCTAGTGACGGGAAATCCAATTAAAAATGGGAAGCTTGTTGCAACTATTCAATGAGTGGGAAATACAATTACTTGTGCTTCTCAGCTTCGTACTACAAGTGTTCCTCTTCTTTACTGGCAACCTTCGGAAGCGTAGCATTAACATGTTGCTCAGAGGCACCATTTGGATAGCTTATTTGGGGGCAGACTTGGTAGCAATTTATACCCTCAGCTTTCTCTCACGGCACAAGGAAGACACCAACGAAAGGGGCACGTTAAGGGGAACCCACTCACTGGTTTTCTTCTGGGCGCCTTTCCTGCTTATTCATCTCGGCGGGCAGGACACGATTACTGCTTTTTCCATGGAGGACAACATGCTTGTGGTTGAGGCATTTGCTGAATTTTTTGGTCCAAGTCGGCCTAGACTTGTTTGTGTTCTGGAAGTCAACTAGTTGGCGCAATGTTCATCTTCTTGTTCTGGGCATCTTTTTGTTTGTTGCTGGAATCATCAAGTATGGGGAAAGGTCATTTGCTCTTATGCAGGGGAACCTAAGCTACACAAGAGTCTCCATTGATGAAGAAACTACGAAGACAGACCTTTCACGATTAAATCCGAATAATAGCTATTCTGGAATTGTTTGCTTTGCTTTGCGTTCAGTACCAGCCATTCGATATTTGTTTACAGGATGTTCCATGCTTCAGATGGGTGATAAGATCACGGAGTTGCTGAGAACTGATGGTTATGTCCATGAAAGCGATTTGCCCAAATTGTTGGATGTTGAACTTGGTATCATGTATTATGATTTGTATACTAAGGCAGCACTGCTTCGGACAAGGAGTGGTATTATACTCCGATGTATATCTTAGGTATCATTTATGGTTGCTCTTGTGCTCTTTGCTATTAGCGATAAACAACAATATCACAGAACAGCTGACATTACAATCACCTATATATTATTTATCGGAGGCTTCCTTCTGGAAGTTTGTGCGATGTTTGTGATGTTCCTGGTGTCACCTTGGACTTGGGCATGGTTGGAGGCCCGAGAGTACCGTAGGCTCGCCCGCATGTCCTGGTTTCTTCTCTCCAGTGACATAATCGGATGACCGTGTGGTCAAACAGAATAGGGCAGTACAGTATGCTGAGCTACATGGGCTGCGAAAAGCCAACTAGCCTTTCCCAACGAGCGATGAGCATGATCAAGAAGGCGGCGAAAGCAGTCGGTGTTGAAGAGCGCGAGTTGTTTTGGTGCTAGAAAGATCAAGTAGTGGCCAGGGGGTTTTAGTGCTACGAGGGATGGAAAGATCGAGTCGTGGCCAGGGGCTACACTTTGGTCCGTTCAAGAATATTAGCGCTACATGGGACTTTAGTGAATTGGTAATCTGGTTTCATATACTGACAGAGATACAAGTTTCAGCAGCATCCAGGGGGATCAGCGATTGCACGGATACTGAAACAGTTGCTTTGGTCAATGTGTGCCGGAAACTATCCAACTACATGTTCTACCTTCTTTTAGCACACCCTGTTTCCATGTTGCAGATCTCCGGTGGCAGATCCGAAGCTCATCTAGAAAAGGTATGCGATGTATTCAGAGCTCATCTAGAAAAGATGTGTGAGGTCTTTCCTGGCGGCAGAAAGGACGTCATTCTGCGTGCAGCCAATGAGGTATTCAAAGATGAGTCGACTTTGCCTGAGCCGTGCAAAGAGACACTGGAGGAGATGAGAGACATTTGGATAAGGCTTCTCATCTACGGCGCCGGCATGTCCAGGTCGGAGATGCACGCGGCGCAGCGCTGAGCAGAGGAGGAGAGCCTGTCACCTTCGACTGGCTGCTCTTGGTCCACAACAAACTCGGGGATTCCTGGGATTTCAGGATCAAACTCACTGATGCATCAGGTAACTAACGTAACTGCACGCACGCCAAGCTTACTTACCCTACGAGTTTCTTTGAGAATTCATTAACGGGTTTTAGTTTTTCAGGATTGGCTTCAGCTAGGCAGGCTAGTTAATTTTTCTAACTACGAATGCAGTCATGGGCTGCCTTGGCTAATTAAGTGGTTGTTTGGTTTGAGACCAAATTTGCCAAATCAAACCTTATAAAAAATTAACATGCCAAAAATTTAGTCACCAAATTAGTTGCCAACATTTGGCCAATAATTAGCAAGAAAATGAACTAGGGGTGCCAATGGAGAAGAGAATCTAGCCAAAATTTGGTTGCAAACTAAATGCTTGCCAAATTTAATCAACACTACCAAAATTTAATAAAGCAAACATTGACAACAATTGAAAGTAAACCAACATTTTTTTTTCTTGGGACCAGGTATTGATTTCAAGCGTTGATTCTACGCCTTGTAGCTTCCTGGGTGTGTAAAATTCTTCGCCTTAGGGCATGTACAACGGTGTTTAATGTGCTGTCTATATAGTGCCAAGTCAGCTAATTTTATCTACGTATACATCATTTAATGATGAAAGAGTAGCATGCCGTCGCCTCACGAGAAGACGGCAAAGGCTCGTGCTCCCAGATCTTACCGCCGGCTTGCACTGCGTTGTATGACTCGTCCCTTGGAGACGACGGCGTTTTTCGATCCGGTATGGAGACCGAGTTTTGGCGCTTAAAGATAGTAGATGGCGGCAGAAATCCGTCCATGGCCGCCGCGCCCTGCCGCTCGCTGGCGTCTGCGCTGGACGCTGCGCCCTGCCACGACCACCCCCCGCCATTGGACTGAGCCGCCGCTCGCTGGACGTTGCGCCGAGCTGCCACGCGCTGGCGTTCACGCCAAATCGCCACGCCCCGCCGTCTGCTGGTGTCCGCACCGAGCCGCTGCGCTAGACGCCGCACCCCGCCTCGACCACCATTCACCACCATCCACCAGGCCAAGCTGCTACGCGTGGGACACCGCTTGCAAGACATCGCGCCGAGCCATCACGCCCTGCCATCGCGTGGGACGCCGCCACCCCACGTTTGTGGCCAGATCTAAGAAAAAGAGAGGAAACTTGTGTGTGGTTGTGTGTGATTCAACGGAAGAATCGAGAGATGAGCTGGACGAAGACAGGCAAGAAGGACACAGAGATATTTTACTTACAGGTGCACGATATTTTACTATATGGCCCTTCTTAGAGATATAAATAACAAGAATATCCTATAGATAGGCAAGAAGGACACAGACGAAAATAAAAAGATACATTCTAGTCCTTCTAATATGATTGTATTCTTAAATGTTATACACCATGCATTCTCAAACAAGCAACAAAAAAAACATACAAAGATTCTATTATTATGAATAAGATTATCTAATGATGTAAATATATTATGATTATAATATTCAAAAAATTATATCATGTATTCTGAGTATCAATTGATGTAAATATATATTATATTTATGCTTCTCTAAAAAATTTATGTGTCTTATTTGAGCATCACCATACATTCTCTTAAACAAGTAACAAGATGGCTACAAAGATCAAGTGTATACTTCATCACCATAGAGTAATAAAGGCATTGCATGAATTAAATAGTACACAGACAAATTTAATAGATATTTATTATACAAGTTTATCTCTTCTGCCTCAGATGCAATCTTCAAAGCATTTGCAGACAAAGCAATTGTCTAAACCATTGTACATGCCCTTACGTTTGTGTGTGCCATCGCTTGGCCGTCTTCTAGGGCGGTCTCGGTGTGCGTCTTGAGCTATAAAAAGGGCGCGAGGATGTGACATATGGATCAAATCTCGTTGAAATTCGGTGAAGTTTCGATAAAATCTCGGATTTCGGCATGAAATAAAAAAATCAAATTACTATAATAGTTTAGAAATCTCGGTGAAATTTCGCTTTGTTAGGCCGAATTTTGTAGTATTTGGGCCGGATTGTATTGTATTTGGACTGGATTTGACGCCAAATTTGGTGTAGAGAATTGTAATACCATTTATAAGGAATATATAGAATTTTTGCAATCATCTAAAAGCTACCTTTACCTTAGTTTGTTAAGGGACGGAGGATACTCATGTCTTAGGTCACAGGTTCGAGTCCTTGGCAGAGCGTTTGGTGCCAATTTTTTTTTTCTTGCCAGCAAGATAGCAAGACACGATAGGAATCATAACATATATTAAACTTTGCAAGGTTACCACATGCTCAGCTATGCCAGCAAGCTGAGCCGAAAATGCATAATTACGTGTAGATCCTTTCCGTAGTTTTTTTTTTAAAAAGGATATTTTGCTTCAGAAAAATCGTGGATCTTTTGTGAAAGGTCCCTAAATAAATAAAAAAAACGTAGTTATGTTTGGATCATTCTATCTGTTTTTCACGAAAAGGACCTTTCAATTTAGCGCAATCGCGGTTCCTTCGTGAGAGGGCCCTAGATAAATGAAAAAGAAAACGTGATTATATTTGTATCCTTTCAACCGTTTCACACGTTTTCTCGACGATTTTAAAAAAAACACCACCGAAAAAAACGAAATTGTTTCTATGAAAAAAAACAACGCACGCGGCGTAACCCTAAATAAATACTAAAAAACGTAGTTACATTTAGATCATTTCGGCTATTTTTCACAAAAAGGACCTTTCGATTTATCGCAATCGCGGTTCCTTTGTGAGAGGGCCTAAAATAAATGCAAAAAAATGTGATTGCGTTTGTATCATTTCAACTATTTCACGTGTTTTCTCGACGATTTGAAAAAAATACCGTCGAAAAAAACGAAATTATTTCTGTGAAAAAACAACGCACGCGATATGTCACGCAGCGAAAACTATCCTAGTAGATGTCATGTTTGTTTCTTTTTATTGCATGGCTCCATTTGAAAGCATGTAGCCGACTTGGCAACACAAACGTTCACGTCTTGTGCGTTCTATGTATTTAGCTCTGTTTTCCATTGAACGGGATCCGCTTAGAAGCCAAACTATCCAGGCATGCATACCAACGTGGTTTGAACTGATTTGATCGACCTTTCGCAATTTTTTTTTTAGATCAACAGGACATCAAACAGATGTCCCAGTTCCATTACTGAAACTGAGCAAAATTCAGTTAAAATTTGAAACACTTTGCCAGCAGCACCACACTTAGGCCAACCACAGACTCAAAATACCACAGGGAAACCAGACAACCTCAAACTGACAGCACCTAGAACATAAAAACTAATTGGACAAAAAACCTCTAGCTGGACCATCAAAATATCATCACCACCTCAAAACATCGGATTACATGATCATCAAGGAACGTAATAGCCAGCACACTACTCTCCAGAATCCGCATTTCCAGAGAAAGACTAAAACGGCTTAACAACACCAGCATCCCATCAAACATCCTTCTTGCCCTGCAACAGGTTGCTGATATAGTCTGCACGAACTTTCCTCTTCAGAACAGAACTTGGATCAAGAGCTCCCAGATTCAGCTGAACACCTTGCTCTTGGACAACATATTCTCCCTGAAGAGCGACTTCCACTCCCTCAGAAACATTAGCAATCTTCTCAAAATGGCCTTTACATTTTCCTAACACTCCGCACTCTACATTTCCAACCCAAGCGGTGTTCGAAGCTTGTTCATCAACATTCTGCAAAAAAGGTTTATTTTGCCCAACATGCCATCCTTGTACAGAGGACGCCAATCTTTCAAAACACTGAGCATCCTTCTCCAGATTACCTTGATACTTATCCAGCACTGGCAATGAAAAATCAAGTCATTTCTAGTGTTCCATAAACTCCAAAGTGTAGCGGCACAAATTGTATTCAAAGCAGCATGTTTATTGTTACTAATCCAAAAACGAGAAACTGATTCATAACTATGACCAATGCGTAAATCAAAAAACTCCCCCACGAAGGACCAAACATTTTGAGCAATAACACAGTCAAAGAAGAGATGCAAAACAGATTCGGATTCATCGCAGAAGCAGCAACAAGAACCTTTATTTATACCTCTTTTCAACAAATTATCTTGTCATAATCTTGTTATGCGACATAAGCCAAAGAAAAAAATGAATTTTCGGGGGAATAAACAAACTCCACACAGCCGGAACGAAAACAGGAATTACACCCCTAAAGTTTATTATTGCGTAAAGAGATCTAACCGAGTAGAGACCATTACTATTATATTGCCAAACCAAAGAGTCTTCATCATCGTTAAGACGTAAAGATTTTGCCACCTCAACCAACTCCAGCCAACGCATCAACAGATTATCAGAAAAGGTTCTCCGAAACGTGCACTTAACATTAAAACCATCCCAAATTTCCGCAACCGTAGCCCCTTTTTCATTCACTAGAACGTAAAGATCCCAAAACTGGGTAGCCAAACACAAATTACCGAACCAAATATCCTCCCAAAACCTCACCATAGCCCCATTACCGATCAACCACTTGTAACCGTGTGAATGCACTACACATGTGATTACGAATTGTACATGATTAGAATTTGTTTCAAATTGAAGGAAATAGAGCTAGTACGATAATAAAAGGAACAAGAATTAATACCGGTCGAGCATGTCGATAAAGTTTTGATACTTTTCAACCTGGTCTCCTTTATGAGTCCATAATTGTGATCGAGCTACGATCTAGCTCGATCATAAGAAGAATCCGATGAAAACTATACATAGATGTGTCAACATAGATAACTAATTAGTTCTAACATCGTGTTATGAAAAAGGAGTAGAATGGGTGGTACGAAAACACGTACTCAAATGAGTAGGCTAGATATATCTTTGACTTATATCTTTGACCCATTAGCGCATTGAATACGTTAGTCTCTGTTTCGCTTGGGTGGTCTCTAACGGTTGTCTCGTTGATAACTAATTGGGTCCATGAAGCCTATGTCAAAAATACGATCCTTCGGCATCTTTGTATCTCCATGCTACATAAGAAATTAGTTAGGCTTGCAAGTTAGTATAGTACAAGGAAGTGCACGATAGTTTTTGTAAATAATTAAGACACTTACAGAGTCCAAAGAACCCATCAAGCTCACGCCGAGGCGCCATGTTCGGTATAGATAATACATGTAGTCCCGATCGACAACAAATTGACCTTCACCGCGAAAAAAATCTTGTTGCTTAAACTTGACAGCGAACATCTCTAGACCATGCTTGGTTGCGTCCAAGTACCATTCATGAAATTGCCGCATCTTTGTCGTTAGCTGGGGCAACTCCTCATGCCTGACCAATGACCCACCCATTTTAAATAACCATTTTACTTGGGCAACCTCAATCTTTTCCGTGCCTAATATTTGATTTGCGGTAAGGCCAGTTTCTTCGAAGAATTTTTGCATAGAAATCTCACAACTAGCATAGTGCTCAAGTTGTCAATTTTGTATTGTTCTCAGATAACGGGGAATAATTCACATGATACATATTCATTTGACATGATACATATACATTTCAAACTTCACATATACATAGAAATCTCACACATACATACAAATCTCACATATACATAGAAACCGATCAATAAAATAGAAATTTCAAAATTCACAACTAGCATAGTGCTCAAGTTGTCAATTTTGTATTGTTCTCGAACAACTTGAATAATTCACATGATACATATTCATTTGATATGATACATATACATTTCAAACTTCACATATACATAGAAATCTCACACATACATACAAATCTCACATATACATAGAAACTGATCAATAAAAATAGAAATTTCAAAATTCACCGAAATTAGAATAATTGCATGATACATATTCATTTCACATGATACATATATATTTCAAACTTCACATATACATATAAATCTCACACATACATAAGTATTTGAAGATTTGCCTAATAATGACAAGTAAAAGGGACATCACAACTAGCATAGTGCTCAAGTTGTCAATTTTGTATTGTTCTCGAGATAACGGGTTGCCTTAAAGACCGTCCTCGTCAAGAGGGACAAAGATCATTGACCAATTTGTGACAACATTACTTTAGTGAAAATGAAACAACTTTTCCAAAGACTTGACAACTTAGAATAATTCACATGATACATATTCATTTCACATATACATAGAAATCTCACACATACATAGAAATCTCACACATACATAAAAATCAAGTTCGAGAATATGAATATAGATATGAAGAAACTGATTCATGAAATGTTCTACCTTACGAACCAAAGAAAAGACTACAAATCGACAAGACATAATTAACTAAACAAATCTGGGAGCATGGTGAGAATGGAATGTGAAGGAACCGAAAAAAAAGATCATGGTGAGAATGTGAATTCTCTAGTTGTATAAAGGTTGATGATAAGAATTAGCTAAACAAACTGGGAGCATCTACATGATCAGTCACTAGATTCTTTCACACATGCCCAACTACAAGACATAATTAATCGCAAGACAGAGGAGAATTTTTTAATGATATATAAAAGCTACTCTCCTATTTTATTAGATCAAAGATTGTGCGAAAGCTAAGAACCATAAGACCGGGATCACTATGGGTTCCAACCATTGTATAAGTTTTAATGATATATAAAAAGCTACTCTCCTATTTTATTAGATCAAAGTTGAAAAGGTATTGGCGGATATACCATCGACATAGAACATCAATCACCAAGCATATTATGTTAAACATCGACATATTAAACATCCTACTAGCTGAATATAGATATGAAGAAGCGACATTGAAAACTAGGTGCCCTGATTTCAATTAACTCGAAACCAAGGTGAGAACAGATTCTGCCCACTCCATTCACTTAATGAGACATCGACAAAACGTGAACTGCATATTGACTCACAAAAGCTCTAAATCACACTACCGCAGCACAACACCACACACTAATACTTCACAAGCATCACCCGATTACAATTGCCGACAAAACTCCTTTGCCATCACAGAAAAGAAAAAGTTCACTACGACCACAAGCTTAACAAAACAACACACTTCCAAAAATTTGATCCACAGATATCAGAAGACAGCAAAAGGATAACGCCCAGCGCCACGATCACATTCCACCATCCAGCAGACTACTCGGTAGAAACTTAACATTGATAGAAGCACATATCACAAAGATAAATGTTCTACTCATATAAACCCTAGATCATCATCGAGCAATACCTCCCTAAATGTCAAGTACTAGATCATCGACACAGACACAATTGATCTAACAACTAAATGTCAAGTCTTCGAAAATTGTTGTTGTCACAAATGGTCTCAATACTGACCCAATCTTCATCGAACAATAATCCCACTCTTGCAAGGTCCCCAACCACGACATCTCAAACGCAACAACGCAACCAAAACCAATCACTCGGGCACCAATGAGGAGGCACAAACCCTAGGGTTGGCGAAGGCCGAGGGGAACAACGGCGGAGGCAAGGCGCGGAGGCAAGGCCGGAGGCGAGGACGGCGGTGGGGTCGTCGGAGGAGAGGAGGACGACGCAGTGGGGTCGCTGGAGGCGCCCCGGCCGTCGGAGGTCTTTGCAAACGAGCGGGAGGAGGAGGAGATTGGGGAACAATGGCGGAGTAGAAAAATTGGGGATGAGGAGGCGGCGGATGGGTTTATAGGTGCACCATCGGTCCGGTTGGTGTATTCAAGCGATCGATGTCTCATCGCATCCGGTTGATACTCCAACCGTCGCGATAGAGACATCGATCGATTGAATACACCAACCAGATCGATCAGGTCATTTCGGCGAGGAGGAGCCCTAGGCACTATCGGTCCGGTTGAAAACACCAACCGGACTGATGTTAAAAGACTCAAAACAATTTAGCGCCCATACTAATCGACAAGAATTCTTCCTCCTTGGCTGGCAGCGTGGCGCTTGAGTTCATGAGCTCTCGATCAGTGAGGTCTCGGGTTCGAGCCCGCTTCGTGCCCCTAGCTCTTCTTTTATTTCTTTTTCTTTTATTTGTTGTTTAACTCTTGTTTCATGAAATAATTTTTAAAAATGATTTTACCACTTTAGATTCATTTAGTCTTTTTTTAAGATTTCTTTTTTGAATCTACTGCTTAACTATTGTTTCATTAAATAATTTTAAAAATGCTTTTACCACTTTAGATTCATTTAGCCTTTTTTGTAAGATTTCTTTTTTAAATGTCTTTGCTTAACTATTATTTCATTAAATAATTTTTAAAAATGCTTTTACAATTTTAGATTCATTTAGCCTTTTTTTTAAGATTTCTTTTTTGAATCTCTTGTTTAAATAATTGTTTCATTAAATAATTTTTAAATATGTATTGTTTAAAGTTATTCTTTACAATATTTTTCCAACCATGTAATATAAATTAACATTATAGAAAATTGTAAGAAATAAAGTAATATTTGCACTCTTATAATTCCATTGCAAAGCTGTCACCTTGTTATATTAGTGAGAGGACTTTGAACAATATTGTTAGTCAAATATTAGTACAATTTGAGCAGAAAATACTGAGAAAACCACTAGAGGAATGAGAAACTAGTATGTTAGTAGTCTATTACACCAAAAGCAATCCTTATTTGCTAACATACTTTGCTTTTACAAGTGATCCTTCATTATGATCGCGCGTCGTGGGGAGATTCCTCTGATCATTCAAGACACTAATGTCTACGCCCACCGTGAAAGGAGGCACTTCGTCGAACCGATTATACTCTTCTTCGTCCGTGACGCCTCAACTCCGACAATCCTTCTTTTACGGAAGAACCACGTGGCGCTTGGTCGATCGCTCTATGCTAGTCTTCTCATACCTTTTTAGGTTTGTTGTCCATGTCCATCACATAGAATACCGTGTCACATCATTAGCGAAAGCACGAACGGTTCGTCCCTATAGGCCACTTGCTTGAGGTCCACAGTTGTCATACCGCATTTATCGATATCCACTACCGGTTTGACCCATTGGCACCAAAAGAGGGACTTTTAATGGCCCGTACTCGGCTCCCAGATCTCCTCTATGAAACCATAGTAGGTGTCCATCTTTCCATTTTTGTCCAAGGCATCTATCTGAACGCCATTGTTTTGGTTGGTGCTCTTGTTATCTGGGTTGTCGTGTAAAATGTGTACCCATTTATCTCATACCCTTGAAATGATATGATTGTTGTGGACGGTCCTCGAGCCAAGAGTTTCAATTGTTCATCGTCGTCTGCTTGCCCAACAATTGCTTTTGTAACCAAGCTCACGAAATGATCCATTTGCTCCATTGCGATCCACTTATCTCGACTTCTCGGTATTGGGCGCGTAGACTCATCTCGTGATCATAGATATACTGAGCCACTACTGCTTGCTTGTTTCAATACCGTGAAATGTGCTTGTTTAAATGCAAGTAGATCGTCGCTATAGGATTCTTTTCTCCCTAAAGTCCCTTTTCTCCGTAGCCTCCCCTCATGGCGTGATCAGGACGCCAATCGGATTCAGATCATCCATGTAACTAACACAAAACTCGATCACCTCCTCTCAGGTCTTGACACCTGCGCAATGCATATTCAGGCGAGACCGTTACTGAACATACTTCTTTAGGATACCCATGTACCTCTCGAAAGGGAACATATTGTGGAGGAACACAGTCCGAGAATTTCTATCTCTTTAACAATGTGGACCATGAGATGGACCATAATATCAAAGAAGGATGGAGGAAGATCATCTCAAGGCTAACGGATTATTGACCATGTCATCATGTAGACTAGATAACTTATTCGCTCGATGACCTTCTGCGACACGCGTTGAAGAACGAACACGCCTTTATGATTGTCCCTCGTACCCAATCTGGCGAGAATACCTCGCACCGCCATGGAGCAATCTGTGTCATCAACACATGACAATCATGGGATTTTATGTACGATTTTATTCTCTTTCATGTTTATGAGTCTCCTTATGTTCGAGGAGTATCCACAAGGGACCTTCACACTGTTCAAGAACTTAATCATGTATTTTTTCTTCCTTGCTCAAAGTGTAGCTCATGGGTGGAGGTAATGTTGTCCTTTCTCTCTCTTTTCGGATGTAGGTCGTTCACGAGTCCCAATAGTCAGAGGTCCTTTCGTGCTTGAAGTGTATCTTTTGACTTACTGTACATATCTAGGAAACCTAGCGAGTTCACGCAGACATTCTTCGTGATATGCATGAAGTCCGATGAGTGGCGGACCTCTAAGTCTTTCCGAGAAGGTAAGTCCCAAAATATTGACTTCTTCTTCCAAATGGCCTTCGTGTGACCTTGTTCAATGGGACAGTTTGCTACCGTGACCTTTTCCAAATACTACTTTGGATCCTTTACCAAAGAAAATACAAGTGTCCCATCTGCGATGCATGGGCTTCTTACGCTTTCTTCTCGTCCCATCAAAATTCTCACCCTTCCTCCGTGAATGGGTCCTTCATATGGAGGAACCTACGGGGCCCATGTACACAACCTTTCGAGAGTTTTTAGGTACTTCTTTGTCCGTATCCTCTAGCAAAGGAATGCGGGCTTTATATCCTTTGATAGATAGGCCCGATAGATTACCAAGTGCAGGCGATCGTTGATGGTTACGAATAGCAATGCACGTAAAGTGAAGTGCTCTCTTTTGTACTCATCCCATACACGCACACCATCGTTCCACAGTGTTATGAGATCTTCAACCAACGGTTTGAGGTACACATCAATGTCGTTTCCAGTTGCTTGGCCTTGGATAAGCAATGGCATCATAATGTACTTCCGCTTCATACACGACCAAGGAGGAAGGTTATAGATACATAGAGTCACGGGCCAGCGTCTTTGGATCGCTGCTCATATCGCCGAACAGGTTCATCCCATCCGTACTCAACCCAAACCTTATGTTCCTTGCATCCTCGGCAAAGTCCGGGTATGTTCTATCGACTTTCCTCCTTTGGAGCCATCGACAACGTGCCTTAGCCTTCCGTCGTCCTTACGGTCTTCCTTGTGCGGCATCATCATCGGGCATGCGCTTTGTTCGCAAATAAACGCTTCAACCGGGGATTACATAGGAAATACCACACCACCTTAGCGAGAGGTCTCTTCTTCTTGCGCTGCCCTCTACCTCACAGGTCATCACGCCTGGTCTTATACCGCGAAGTTTTGCACACCGGACAAGCTTCCGAATCCTCATACTCATTGCGATAAAGGATACAATCATTACGGCATGCATGTATCTTCTGTACCTCCAACCCCAAAGGGCAGACAACTTGTTTGGCATCGTACGTAGTTTTGGGCAGTGTGTTCCCCTCTGGAAGTAACTTCTTTATGAGGCATAACAACTCGTCGAATCCCTTATCGGACAATCCATTGGTCGCCTTCCATTGCATCAGTTCTAGTGTGGTACGCAACTTTTTATGGCCCTGTCGACAGTTTGGGTACAACAGTGTTCCGTGGTCCTCCCATAGGCGCTGGAACTTTTCGTAATGTCTTTCATCGATGTATTCTCCCTCTCCATCACGCAGCATCTGGTCTAGGTCATCATCACCACACTCCCCCAATGTATCTTCGGAAGAACCATGTTGACGGTGTCCCGATATTGTTGTCCGCCTCTTCTTCTTCACCGTCTTCCTGTATAATCTCTTCTTCACCGTGCTTGGTCCAGCAGGTATAGTTTGACATGAAACCTCTTGTGAGCAAATGAAAGTGAAGGTGGCTGGATTTTGGCCACTCCTTCTCATTCTTGCAGTCTATGCATGGACAGCATATGTAGCCCGACGTCGTGTGTGCATCGGCCGCACGAAGAAAATCTTGCAAACCCTGCAAGAACTCCGGGGAGCGTCGATCCATGTACATCCATCGCCGGTCCATCTACATTATGTTACATCAAGATAACTGTTACCTCATTTTCCGATAATGAATTGTTGAACCAAAACCTAAATATTAGCTAGATCCACACCTTCAATCCGAGCTAAATAATAATCCAAGCAAAATATAAACCCACACAACAAGTTTTTGCAACCTACAAAAAGAATTGGTCGATCAGTGCGGATTCAAAATTCGAACAAAATTCACGACGACTTTGTTTGCAAATTCTGTTGAAATTGTAACACCTAAAATTTCTAAATTATTATTCAATCATTTATTTTTATTTTTTCTAAATCTCTAGCACTTAATTAATGATGTTTTCAAAAATAATTTGCTGATGGAAATTAAAACCAAAATTATACTAGAAGTAATTTTCTAAGTTTAAAATATTCCAAAGTATTTTTGAAAACTTTTCTCAAATATTGAACTCATTTTATATTTTCTATAAAGCCATTCATATTTCGATATTATTTTAATTACAAATGAATTTAAATTTCTTCTTTTCCACATAACTATTGCCATTTGAAGATCCCAAACTCCATGATTTCCATGCACCATTCTCCCCCGGCACGTGCAACCAAACCTCATCCTTCATCGGCCGATGGAACTAAAACCTAAATTTAAGCTAGATCCACACATTAAAGGCGAGCTACATTATAATCCAAGCAAATTCTAAGCTTACACAACAAGTTTTTGTATCCTATTTGAAAAGATCAAGCTAGATCTCTACATTCATATTAATCTTTCATCAATCATGGGAAAAGATCAAATTTTTTTCATAATTCAAGCAAAAAAGAGGCTCCATTTAACACCAAATGATGTGAGGAATGATGTTACTAACCTTAGTTACCTTGGTTGCGAGTAAAATGACCAAAATTTTGAATTTGGGCAGCACCTCCCTCTACATTCATAATCTTTGCTCAATCTTGGGAAAAGATCAAATTTTCTTCATAATTCAAGCAAAAAAAAGGCTCCATTTAACACCAAATGAAGTGAGGAATGATATTACTAACCTTAGCTACCTTGGTTGTGAGTAAAATGACCAAAATTTTGAAATTTTGGGCAGCACCTCCCTCCTTTCAAGCTCTTGGCCGAAGCTCCACTGTTCTTTTCGCGGACTGGAATGATCTGGGTCTGGCAGAGAGCGGGAGGAGGAAGAAGTTTAAATTGGGTCTCGATCTGGGTTGAAGACACGAACGAGATCGATGATATAACATCATCTGGGTTGGTGTCACGAACCGTACTATTTAGTGGAGTGCTAAATAGTGCGGTTCGTGAAACCAACCGCATCGATGTTATCTCAAGAAGATCGTTCGTTCTTCAACCGTACTAATCACTCCCGCGAGCTGTGAGCCGTTGAACAGGGATCGATCTAAATATCGGTCCGGTTAAATTCTAACCCAATCTTGATGGGCGGTAGGAAAGGTCGGTTCGTAGTAGTGCCACAACCACGGACTCAAAATACCACAGGAAACCAGACAACCTCAAACCGACGGCACCTAGAGCATAAAAACTAAGCTGGACAAAAACCTCTAGCTGGACCATCAAAATATCATCACCACCTCAAAACATCGGATTACATGATCATCGAGGAACGTAATAGCCAAAGCACACTACTCTCCGAATCCGCATTTCCGAGAGAAAGACTAAAACGGCTTAACAACACCAAACATCCCATCAAACATCCTTCTTGCCCCGCAGCAAAGTTCTTCGATATAGTTCTGCGCACGAACTTTCCTCTTCGAGCAGAACTTGGATCAAGAGCTCCCAGATTCATTGAACACCTTGCTCTTGGACAACATATTCTCCTCAAGAGCGACTTCCCTCCCTCGAAACATTAGCAATCTTCTCAAAATGGCCTTTACATTTTCCTAACACTCGACTCTACATTTCCAACCCAAGCGGTGTTGAAGCTTGTTCATCAACATTACGCAAAAAGGTTTATTTTGCCCAACATGCCATCCTTATGCAGAGGACGCCAATCTTTCAAAACACCGAGCATCCTTCTCCAGATTACCTTGATACTTATCCAAAGCCGCGGCAATGAAAAATCAAGTCATTTCTAGTGTTCCATAAACTCCAAAGTGTAGCGGCACAAATTGTATTCAAAGCAGCATGTTTATTGTTACTAATCCAAAACGAAACCGATTCATAACTATGACCAATGCGTAAATCAAAAACTCCCCCACGAAGGACCAAACATTTTGAGCAATAACAGTCAAAGAAGAGATGCAAAACAGATTCGATTCATCGCAGATAAACAACAAGAACCTTTATTTATACCTCTTTTCAACAAATTATCTCGTCATAATCTTGTTATGCGACATAAGCCAAAGAAAAAATGAATTTTCGGGGAATAAACAAACTCCACAGTAGGAACGAAAGCAGAATTACACCTAAAGTTTATGATAGCGTAAAGAGATCTAACCGAGTAGAGACCATTACTATTATACTGCCAGACCAAAGAATCTTCATTATCGTTAAGACTTATAGTATTCGCCACCTCAACCAACTCAAACCAACGCATCATCAGATTATCACAAAAGGTTCTCCGAAACGTGCACTTAACATTTAAACCATCCCAAATTTCTGCAACCGTAGCCCCTTTTTCATTCACTAGAACGTAAAGATCCCAAAACTGGGTAGCCAAACACGAATTACCGAACCAAATATCCTCCCAAAACCTCACCTTAGCCCCATTACCGATCAACCACTTGTAACCAAACTTGGTAGCCTGCATAGCCCAAACAACCCCTTTCCAAAAGACAGAAGCATGTTTGGCATCAGTAAGAAAGATATTAGGTTCATCGGTAGCATACTTGAATTTAACCAAATCTTTCCACAATTTATTCTCACTGTGACAAAATCTTTTAACCCAAGAGGCCAAAAGACACAAGTTTAGGTCCCTAATATTAGGTACACCAAGCCCCCCATACTCTTTCTCCATACTAACCAAATGCCAGTTAGCTAGATGCAATTTACTATGACCCTCATAATCATTCCACAGACAACTAGCCATATGCGAATTAATAAGATCCAAGGCCCATTTAGGAAATTTAAAAAAAGATAACAAGTATAGAGGAATACTGGCTAAACAAGATTTAATAAGAATTAGACGGCCACTATATGACAGAAGTTTGCCTCTCCAACCAGCAACTCTTTTTAAGATCTTATCCACAAGGGGTTGAAAATCCTCTCTCCTAATTTTATCGTGATGAAGCGGGATACCAAGGTACTTAATAGGAAACTTACCAACCTTACAGCAAAAAATATCAGCAAACTTGTTAGTCTCTGTCATATCACACCCAATAGGAATTAATTCACTTTTGTGGAAATTAATCCTCATTCCAGACATTTGTTCGAAACAAATAAGAAGCCACTTAAGATGCAAAGCATAATCATCATTATTCTTCAGGAACAAAATAGTATCATCAGCATAATGCAAACTTAAAATACCACCAAAACAAACATCGTCACACAAACCTTTGACCAACTCATTACTAGCAGCTTTATAAAGCATACGAGAAAAGACATCAGCCACTAAGTTAAAAAGAATAGGGGATAAGGGATCCCCCTGCCTTAAACCCTTACCAGTATGGAAAAATCACTTTCCACACCATTAACTTTCTCCCCTACAGAGCCATTATGCAGAATAGAAAGAATCCAATTTATCCATTTAGACCCAAAACCTCTTTTACGTAAGATATCAATAAGGAAACTCCAGTTAACCATGTCATAAGCTTTTTCATAATCCAACTTAATAACCAACCCTTTGCCTTTATCCTGGTGAATTTTATGAATAACCTCATGAGCAGTCACCACACTTTCTAAAATATACCTGTTTTTAATAAAAGCCGATTGATTTTGCATAATAATTCTATTACAGATCAAGCCAATTCTATTAGTCAATACTTTGGTAATGATTTTATAGCTGCAATTAAGCAAACTAATGGGCCTGAATTGTTTAATATTTCTAGCATTATTCTCTTTCGGAATTAATGAAATCATAGCAAAATTAAGTATAGAAACATCCAACTCACAGGTTTCCAAACTTCTAAACAGACCCATCAGATCCTCTTTAACTATATGCCAGAATTTTTGATAAAACATAAAAGGAATGCCATCAGGACCCGGGGCCCCATCAGAATAGGACTCAAACACCGCTTTTTTAACCTCTTCTTCAGAGAAAGAAGACTCCAGGACCAAGTTTTCATCCACACTAATATGATCACTAGAACTGAAAAAGTTATCTCCCAAATTAATATTTGGTTTAGCTTCAAAACCAAACAAAGACTTGTAGTAGTTACAAGCAATCTTTAAGAACTCCTTATTATCATGAACCGGTCCACTAGGACCATCAAGGACAGTAATATAGTTTTTCCTTCTTCTTTGATTTGCAACAGCATGGAAGTATCTAGTGTTTCTATCACCTTCCCTGATATATTTTTCTCTAGCCCACTGTCTCGCTTTAGTTTCCTCTATTTCCCAAATCTTTTCCATCTCAAGCTTAATACAAGAGAGCCTCTCCTCCTCACCCTCAGTAAGGGGTCTAGACTCCGAAAGAACATCAATAGCATCAAATTCAGACAACAATAAGTTTTTCTTTTTCCTAACCTCAGCACTAACATTCAAACTCCAACCTCTAGTAACTTTCCGAAGATTTCTGATTTTATGTTGCCAGTTATCAATAGCTTTTTTCTTCGGAATATTCCAAGCCCTACACACAACCTGAGAAAAATCCTCATGCAAAAGCCACCATTTTTCAAACTTGTAGCTAGGTTTAGCATGATCACTACTATCCCCGGAATCCCACAGAATCGGGGCATGATCACTACCAATACGAGCTAAGGATGAAACAATGGCTAACGGAAATTTTTCCTCAAAAGAGGTATTACAAAAAACCCGATCAATCACTGACATCACCAACCTATCCTGATTGTTAGCCCAAGTGAAATGTCTCCCAGTCAATTGCAGCTCCATAAGCCCCCACAAATCAACCCACTCATTAAATTTATCACACCATTTGTGATCCACTCGACCATTGTTCTTATCAGTTTGGAATCTTACTAAGTTAAAGTCCCCACCAACCAACAAAGGGGTATGATCATCTTCTACTAACAGTTCATGGAGTTCAGAGATAAAATCCATTTTACCTTGCTCATAAGGAGAACCATACACAGTAACTAGCCTCCAAACAAAATCATCCATCTTATTCTTAACAAAACATTGCACCAAGAACTCTTTCATCGTAGTGTGTAATATTTCTAACTTATCAGCATTCACACCAACCAAAAATACCACCTGCAGTGGATTTGGCTGGAAGCCATTGCCATTCAAACCATTTCGGCCCACTAATAGAATTGAGGAAAGACGTACTAAAATTCTCCCTTTTAGTTTCTTGGAACCCAACAAAGTCCACCTTGTGATCATGAATTAAATCCATCAAGCATTGAGTCTTACCAGGTTGCCCTAACCCTCTAACATTCCAAAACACACCTCTCATTTGCCATTATTTTTCCTAGGGTGCTTGCCCCGTTTAAGTTTCGCAACAGTAGTCCATCCTTCCAACTCAGAACAATCCCCATGTACCACCTTCAGAGGCACTGGAGATATTTCATCACCATTGTTACTAATCAAACACTTATCATTCTCCCTGTTCAAAGAGTTACAATCATTACTACACCCATCTCCTTCAGAGATGTTCTTATCAAAACTATCAATTCTTAGGGCATCCACTTCCTTGCACACATTGATATTTTCCAATATTTCCAAATCTGAAACACCCATTACAATATCAACCTTATTTGCTACAGAATTTAATTCTTGAACTGAAAAAGAGTCAAAAGAACTTTTACCTGTTGAGATTTTCTTCTGATGACAACCTTCCAAGTTCTTCATTTTTTGCAATTCCTGAGCTTTCTCCATAATCGTTTTGTTCTGATCTCCCAATCGCTGGCTTCTTCTCTTGCTTTGTATGGGCCCCCACTGACCCTGCCTTTTGTTGAGTAGCTTGTCTTGCATCAACCATTTTTTGTCATTCGGCACACCCCCAGTATCACTTGCTGACGAAACCTCCTGACCCTCCTTCTTCAACCCTTGACCAGTTTGACTCGGTGGAAAGAACTGCTGCTCCAACAGAGCATCTTCAGATGGCAAACCAAAATTCTCTTCTGCTACAACATCCATCCGCCTGTGAGAGTCAGAATACTTCTCTCTAAGTTCCTCAAAATCTTCTTCAGAATCCAACATCTCCAAATCTCGAAGCAGCTCAAAGCATTTATCCTCAGCACCCCTATCATTCTTAAAAGCCACACTCACAATGTCTTGGAATAACTGTAACCAATTTTTCTTTCCACTACTCTCAGAAGCCTGAACCGAATGACCCACACTCTCAGTTACTTCATAACCACATCCCAACACAGCTTTTCCTTTATAATCACCCGCAGATTTGGTGTCAGATCTGTTGACTGATTTGGCAGAGGAACTAGACAACCCTTTTTTAGAAGAATTACCCTCCTCAGCATCCATCTGATCATTTTTATCTCCACTGCCATTACCTTCTTTGTCCATATCATCAAGATCATCCACATTATCATCATTATCATCATCTTGATCTTCATTCTCAGCTAGTCCAGATTCCTCTAGCTTTTCCACAGTAAGATTAATCAGAAACAAGACTTTCTCTGCACCCATCAATCTCTGTAAAGGTATCTTATCAGGGTCTCTACACGCAATTTGAATCCGCACAACTTCATAGAAAGTTTTAAACATGCCAGTCCAGTCAACATTTAGCAAAATCCCAAAACATGATGCAATCTGACTAAATACACTCCAAGAACACCATTTAGGAGGTATTCCCCGAATCTGAACCCAGACTTCCTGCAGTTCTTCAAAGGAATCCAGTTCCCCCTTCCACGCTTCAACATACACAGTAACACCAGCCTTATTCAAATTGAAGCTAGGTAGTAACGCCAAATCAGAAACCTTCTTATGAGGTGGAAAGCGAACAAGGAACCTAAAATTTTCTAACTGTCTCACTTGCCAAGGCCATTTGTTATCAAAAATGTCTGCCAAGTTTTTCTCCAGTTCGGCCAATGAAATTTCTCCCTGATCAACAGTCAGAATCCCACAATTACTGAACCTAAAAGCAGAGCTCCTACTCGATGCCGGAACTTCCAGATGAAAAAATCCAAGACCATTAGCACCACTCCCTAAATATTTAGCAGTTTGAAGAGGTTGGCGCCTAACAGGACATAACTCCACTTGATGACCGGGATTCTCACAGATAAAGCAAAGTTTAGGATTCCTACAGTTCCCAACCAGATGCCCCGGTTCACCACAATTATAACAAATGGAATTAGCATACTGAGCATCTACTCCCCCCAACTCAGTTTGAGAATTTTCCACACGATTCCCTTGATCCACAACAGGTTGATGAACAATATTACCCGAAGATCCTTGCATTGGTTGGCGCTGATTCTGATTCTGTGGTGGACGAATCGCAGTTTGTGCAGAAGGCCATTGATTCTGGAACCTCTGAAAATGCCCTTGCTGACCTCTCGAACCTCCGAAGGGGGCGGGGAGGGCGCCAGCCTCGCCCATATCCTCCTCTTCCACCCCCTTGTCCCCATCGGCCGCGGCCATGAACATCCATCTTCACCACTGAAGAAAATGACGGATTCCCTTTGCCCTGACCACAAAAATCCTTGGAAAAACTCAATGAACGAAAATCAGAAGGAGGAATAAACTGCGAAGATACTGGGAAGCAATCAGAAACCGAAAATCTACCAGAGTCTAGAAGATCGCGTTGTATCCAAACGAAAACCCCACGCGCCGCCAGAGCCCTAGCATGCGAGGAAGGAACCTTCGGAACTACCCAGAGCTGCCCAAAAAAATCGAGGATCTCCTCTTCTACCGGCGTCTCTGCGTCTGGGTCCCCAGTTTTGAACGGCGTAACCTTGGACCCCAGCGCATCATCTTCCCGAAAATGCCCTCCGGCAACCGCAGATACATCACTAATATCCGTTCCGGAGCAACGGGGCGAACGGACCCTGGAGAACCTCCCAGATGTCGGCGAGAGAGGAAGTATACGCACCTTGGAATCCCTTGGAAGCAGATCGCCATGGATCTCGGCAGTCTCGTTCTCCAAGTCGCCCTCTCGAACACCATGCAGGTCGCCTGAGTTCGCCCTTTCGTATGCCCTTTCGTGCGCCATTTCGTATGGAGAATGGATTCCTGTTTATCCGCTGAACCGATTCCCGCTACACGTCCACTCCGAGCGCGAGGGGCAGGCCGCAGCCGAGGCCGGCGCGCGCGGGGGGCGGTCGTGCGGAGGATTCGACGGTGATTCGGCGCGGTGGCGGTAGCTCGCGTGAAGGGTGGGGTTTTTTTTTGAATCTCATATATTCACCTTTCGCAAAATCTGGCATGCATTTAACTCGGCCTCGTGTAGGACGTTGTCTTCTACCCTTGTTGCACGTACGCGTACAACACATGGATTCCTCCGCGTGTATGGTAAGGACACGCGGTCTTCCTCAGCTTCGGCTTAGGATCCTACCTACCTGTTATCTTAAAATCTTCAAATTTGGATGACAACATCGAGCAGGACAGTAAGGATGGGAGGTGGCAGGCACCAACCAAAAAAAAAGAGTGGCCACGGTACCCGTGAATGCCCTTCCAATTTTATTTTTTTCAAAAATAGATTCATCCTTCGCTACTGTACATGAAAATAATGAAAGCCAAAGTGTGGAGGCATCAATATTGGTACACATGCACGATTAGGCCCTCCCGGGATTTTTTTCAACGGTGTGCAATTGGTTGTCAAGGCAACTGGAAAACACACAAACACACGAATCTAGTTAGTGTGACATTGAAATATTTTTAGTCGGAGAACTACCAGCCAAAGGCCAGATGCCTAGGTTGCTCCTTGCGTCATCCGCTCTAATACTCACCTCCTTCTAACAGTAAATGCTAGAACTTTAACCTACAAATAACTAAAAAAACTCATACTCTTGTTATGGAATATTTTTAACTAATACTCGTGTTTGTGAATATTCAGACTCTAGTATATATAGACATTTTGCGGTAAAAACACAACCGTCCTTTTAGCTCAGTTGGTTAAGTCTCGGTTCATGTCTCAACTGAGGTCTTGAGTTTGAGTCACGGCCGGCCTCAAGGGAGCAATTTGCCTGTGTAGCAGCGAGCATTCTTTTTTGTGTGTGTGAAGGAATGACCAGTAAACACATGATCAAAAAAAAAAAAAAGTATGGACCGGGGATCCGAACCCAAGCAGCCTTGGACCAAGGACTTAGCTCTTTAGACCAACTGAGCCTCGTGTGAAGGAGTGACCAGTAAACACATGGTCAAAAAAATCAAAATATAAGTATGGACTGGGGATTCGAACCCAAGCAGCCTTGGACCAAGGACTTAGTTCTTTAGACCAACTGAGCCTCTCAATTCATAATCTGAAAATTTTATGGGAACATTAATGATGTAACATAACCATGCAAAAAAAAAATTAAAAGTTTCTAACGTAGTTTGTACCATTTTTCATTCGGATCAAACTTATCGGTCAGTGTTTTATCAGGACAGTAGCAATGTTCAAATTTCTAAAACTTCCTCAGAGTTGATAATCATCTGAAATTTTTATGGGAACATCGCATTTACAATATGGTTAATAGCTAGTACGCATATTTACAATATGGTTATCACATTCATACACAATATCAAAAATACATAGTTTAATGATACATTGTTCTTACAATAAGACCTCAACATGATTGTGATTAACGTTCAATTCCATGCCATATTTGGCACTACTTTGTATCAAGGCTACCTACCATTTTTCAATTCAAACTTTTTTATTAAAATTCAAAAACTAACTAGTGTCAGTGCATCAAGTCTCTCATGATCATGAGCATGACATTTCGAAAAGATTTATAATCTACACTGTCGGCGTATTTCACCGGACAGGACCCCGTCAACGAACAGGGTTGACTACTCCCAGGATGGAAGATAGGGTTCGGTAGAGGGCGTCTTCGTGATTGGAAACCCTAGTGACTCTCGCGCGAGGGATTCCGGGGATCAACAGATCAATGAACATAGTGATGTACCCAGGTTCAGGCCCCCAGCGCGGGTAATAGCCCTACGTCCTACTAAATCTTTGTTGAGGAAATATGGAGGTGATTACAAGGGTTCTTCTGGTCTCGAGCTTGGATGAGTCCTTTGGATCAACTCTCGGATCCCCCCTTCTCATGCACCAGAGTGCCCTTATATAGACGGGGTTGGCTCGGACAGGTGAGAAGGTGACGCTATACTGATCTACAACTCATTAATTACACCCATCATTGCGGTCTTATCACACCGACCCACGACTCATTTATTACACCCGTCACTATAGCCTTGTCCTTCAAACCCCATTTAATGCCGCTGTATGGCTTTGCCCGGTCCGCCCGGGAAGTGACACTCCTGCGATGGGTTTGGTGAGAGGCGTCAGAGGGATGAGCCGTTGTCGTGTCGATAGCGTAATTCCATAATCAATGGTCACGTCATCAACGTGTCGGGGAAGGAGATCGACTTCGAGGCGAAGCCTTCTCCTCATTCCTTTGGTTGCCTTCTTGGCCTGACGAGTGGGGCCCTAATCGCCGCTTCGCCGCCAGCCGCCATGTGAGGCTAATGCCCGGCGAAAGCAAGGCCGATCGCCCACTGCCGCCAGCCGCCACATAAGCCGCGCCCGTGGTAGGGCTCGATCGCCCACTGCGCCCCTCGCTACATCGGCCGACGCCCGCGTGACGAAGCAAGGCATAATCGTCACCTGCTCGCCAGGCCGCCACGTGGGCTTCTCGCCCGACGACCAGGGCATGATCGCCCACCTGCCCGCCAGGCCGCCATGTGGGCTTCTCGTCCGGCGAGCAAGGCATGATCGCCCATCTGCTCGCCAGACCGCCACGTGGGCTTCTCGCCCGGTGACCAGGGCATGATCGCCCACCTGCTCGCCAAGCCACCACGCTGGGCCAGGCCGCTTCTTGGGCCCACTAATCTGTGGGCGAGAGGGTACTCCGGTGCAAAGTACATCGACAATAGCCCTCGGTCTATCCTAGAACGCGCACTAGTTTCTTTTCAGTCCTCATTTAATGTCGGTGCGTTCCTGGATGGGCCCACCACTTCTAAGCACGCAACCGTCTCGGTCCTCCCCACTTCCGCCGATTTCTCTTTGGACCTGAAAACGTCGCGTACTTTTGCCTGTTCGCGAACCGTCTGTGTGAGTGGCCTATATATATACGCGTCCCCAACCAGCAGTTCACGCCTTCCGATTCTTGCACACTTTGCTCTTTGCCTTTTCATCTTCCTTGCCCAAAAACCTTACTTCTGCTCTAATGGCGCAACCCCTTCTCCCTTCCACCGTCGACAAGGATAGGGTTGCAATACTCTCCAAGATGGCGCCCGAGGGCCACCTTCGCCGTGGAACCCTCGCGCCACAATGCGAGCCAAGGGAGATCATCATCTTCGCCTGGGGGCTTCTAGCGGGCTTGGTGCCGCCATTTTCTGAATTCTTCCTCACCGTTCTTCACTTCTACGAAATCCATCATCTCCACATCACCCCCAACTCCATCGTCACTCTTTCCATCTTCGCCTACCTCTGCGAGATGTTCGTAGGGGTAATGCCCAACCTTCCTCTCTTCCGCTACTTCTTCATCTGTCGCAGCACCCCTGACAGTGGGGTCATGGGGAGTTGCCACTTTCGTCTTCGCGACGGGTCGGCCCCTCACTACATTCCCTTCCAGCCAAGATCCAACTGGAAGATGTGGCGGGCGGCGGCTCTACACCGGCGATAGTGGGGTTGACCTCCTCGGGATGCCTGTGCAGCTGGTGGAAGTCCGCGAGAGCTGGAGTTCGCCCGTCGAGGAGATGGCAGAGCTCCTGGCAATGGCGGCCCGCATCAACCAGTTGCGGGACGCCGGGCTGATCGGGGCGCTGGCGGTCTGGGACTTCGTGACTTGGAGAATCAGCCCCCTCTGTCGTCGCACCGCCTGCGCATGGCAAGATATAGGGACAATGACATAACCGTCGCGTGCCCAAGCGAAGAAGTTCTTGCCCTTCTTACGAATACACGTTCCTCTTCGTGGTCACCATCAGCTAATATCCTTGTCTTCTTTTTGCGCTAGGCGAGGGAAACCTGGACGGCCCCGCCATCTCGAGATGGTTGTCCGGGCTACTCCGCCCGATCTTGGCAACTGGACTTTCTGCGGAGTTCGACCGCTCTGCGATCCGAGTTCATGGAGTGTTTTCGGATTGTCTAGTCGTTCCCGGCGATGGACTCCACTGCCCCGCTTGCGTCTTGCGCCCCTGGTCCCCAAAGTGTCGAGGACCGTGCCCGACCAAGCGATCGGAGGCGCGAGCAAGCGGGCTTGCGCTCCAGACACCTCGGATGCGGACCCCAAGAGGCCCCGCACCGAGGACCGAACGCCCGCCGCCACCAGCTCCACCGCTCCCCAGAGCATGCCCGGAGTGGTGGCATCTTCACCCGGGGCAACAATGTCGCCGCCCTGCCAGTAAGAAGCGGACCGAGCGCCGCTCTTGTTGGGCGCGACATCAGCGCTAGCCTCCACAGCGCCAACACCTCGGCGCCGACACCCATTGGCGCCACCTCGGCAGTGCCAACTCCAGCTACGCTCTGCTACCGCCCAGCGAACTTACGATCGATGACCTCCTTGACTTCAAGTCACCTCCAAGGGCGGCCCGCCAAGGTGCCGGCCGTGCGCAGATATCCGCCATGCGCCAGCAGACGCAGCGGGGACCTCTGCCCAAGGGCAATCCGGTGGCCCCGAAGCAGCCAGAATGGACATAGCTAGCGCCGGCACTTCTGCCTAGCCCGCTTCGGTTATCCTCGCCGCCCGAGCCACCGACTTGAGTGCACTACTTGCCGAACTTGGCGAGGCGCTCACAGCCGCGAACACCCTCCTCACGGCAGCCACCCAGCGCGAAGCCCATATGTCGCAATAGATGGTGGCTTGCACGAGGAACCTCTGAAGAAGGAGCCTTCTGACCCAAGAGAGGGCCAGGGCAACCCTGCCGCTTGGCATAGGATAGCCGAGGCATCATCAAAGAAAGCGGTGGAAGAAGCGGCGTCCGCGTTGCACAACCTCGATATCATGCTCCCGCCGGCTTATCGGCGCTTGGCGAGGCCTTGGAGCTCTTTGAGGTGGATCTCCGTGAGCGCTCGGCGCCTGATGATGTCGATCACGCTTCTTGCATCACTTTCGGGTTCTTGGCGCTCTCCGCCTACCTCCGCCATGGCGCTCGCTCCGCTCGGGGAAGGGCGGCAAATCGCCGCCATCCGCGACATTCGTGGTTTGGCGTGCTACACCAGCCACAATGCCTCCTTCAACCCAATGACCATCGCGGGCGGCAATGAGAGACGAGGCCGCAGCGCCAGCGCGTGCGCACGCCTATGCGACACGCTAAGCAAGATGATGGCGGTGGAGGACCCGGACCTCGAGGCAAGCAGTGAGCCGAGGTCGAGGAGGATGATGGGCACATCAAAGTCGCCAACGACGGTGGCGGCGTGCTGCTTCGCCGCTTTTCTTCGTTTCTTTTTGTTCCTGTTTTTCTGTATGCCAGAATAATCTTAGTAATTGTAATGAAGTTGGTATCTTTGGGTTTTACCTGTGCGTGTTTGTTTGTTTGCGTTCTGATTGTGTTTGTTCAACTCAACCATCGGGCGATCAGCCCCCAGCCTTACCACGATGCGAACCTAAACACTTATGTTAGGTCGATACTTTGGCATTTCTTGAGTGATTGCAAGCGGCTACTATAAGCGAACAATAGTTACATAAAACATGCGAGATGTAGACAAACAAAGTCCTAAGACTTTGCGCAAGGTTATCACTAACTCCGCGCCTTTTGGAACTTATGTCCTTACGATCTCTTGGAACTCGACGCGGCGTCGTCACAACTAAAGCAAGCCCGGCTCCCGGGAGAGCTGTATTGGGCTAGCGGTGCTTTCATGGGTGACAGCCATGATGGTTATGAAACCAACCCGAGGTGTGCGAGCCGCGTTTGAGCACCGTGCCGCACTCACACTCCTGGTCGCTCGTCCTTGCGACGCAAACACCGAGCATTTCCTTTTATCGACGAGGAGCCATCAGGTTATCAGGGTCAGTGACAACCACGCACAACTCAACCCAACAGGGTGCAGACGCAAAAGATAAGTCGATAATGCTAAGGCGAGCAACTTATCTTGGTCATAGGCCATCGGGCGACCAGTCTCCAAGCTGGTCACGGAAGCCAACACCCGGCGAGTAGGGCGTGGTCGCCCACCTTCTCCTCTGGCAGGCAGGGCCTGATCACCCACCTGCCCGCCAGGCCGCCACGGGGCCATCTTGTATGTTTGAATTAGGTCAGTGCTCCAGCACTTCATCTGCGATTGCATGTAGCTACTGAAAACACAAGTAGACGTTACTTAGAGCATGCAGGAAATATATTGTAGAATGCAAGTTCCTGCGCGGGGTTGCCATGGTCCCTTTCTTTAGAACTTAGGTCCTTGTGACTCGGAACCAGCCCACGGCGTCGCGTGGCAAGCCGCCAGAGTTCGGGGTGGTATTGGGCCTGCGGTGCTCGCAGTGATGACGGCCAGCGGTGCCAGCGGAGCCAACTCGAGGTGTCTGCGCAGCGCTTGAGCCACCGTCTTTGCACTCACGCCCCTCGTCACTTTGTCCTTGCCACGACGAAACACCTGTGTTACTGGCAGATCGACAAAAGCGGCAAACCGCGGTACCCATGACACCACACAAATAATATTACCCACGGGGCACAAGCAAGGAGAATAAAGAGAAGCCTTTAAGGCAAACAATCAGATCGACCACCAAGAATCGCCGATCGGCCGGGAGAGCCCACCCATACTGGTGATCGTAGAAGCGAACTCATCGGGTACTTACAGTTCTTAGGGTAAAATTTCGCAACAACTCCGCGCTGAAGAGTTGACCAGCTCTTGATCGTCCCGAGTGGCTAACCGGACCGCCGGGTCGAGATCGAGACCACCTTGAAGGGCCCTCTACCGGGAGACAGCTTTTATGGA